>JAKMXJ010007195.1:0-10588 GCA_029339935.1 Anguina tritici
GTGATTTATGTCTCAGGTATGTTTGTGTGCGCATCTCAACCCCAAGCCTCCGCGCCCCCTTGCAGGGGCGCAGGGGACTTTAAAGGTTAGAGACGCGCGCACAGACTTACCTTAGAGATTAATCCGAGCAACAATCTTGACAAATAATGTATTAGAGGCTCTTTTTGCCTTGTTCCAGTCAGAAAAAAATAAGTTAGGATATCTCAAAATAAGGATTTACCTTGGGGGGACCAAGGCAAAAAGTCAATGAAAGGCAAAACTGTGTTTTTGAAAAAAACAACCTTTTTGATCCATCGCCACCTAAAAGATGCTTTCTGTGCATTTCTGGTCCTATAACTACGAAAAACATCATTTCCAGTCGATTTGGGCAAGTACACTCTACCGTAGTCTGGCCTACAATAATTTACCAATCCTTGGTCACCCAAGGCAAAATGACGATTTTCAGGCAGAAATTTTTTTGCAAAAATATTTGTGCCTTTTTACAGATATTTCGAATGTCATTAATAAATTTATTGTTTACAGGTGAAATTCTTCGAATAGCAGACAAAATAAGGCATTCGAATGTTTGAGGTGAATCTCAAGCCTAGAAGTTGGAGAGCTTTTCAAAGTGGATAAAAAGACAGTTGTGCGAATCAGTCAGCGATATGAGACAACCGGAGACGTATAGACTTTGCTATTAAGTGATCGGCCTCGCAAATCGACTGAAAAGAATCATCTGCCTTGGTGAGAATCGTCAAAAGAGGTTCGTTGAAAACAGCAATTGCAAAAAACAGTCGAAAACAGTAACAAAATATGAAATTAACGACACGGCCTTGGAATTAGCACACGCACTGCACTCGTCCCTCGAAAACACCGTGGATTTCAAAGAAGAACGTGAAGGATCTTCTCAAATTCAAGAATGATCTGTTGCTGATTGGGAAAGAGTGCTCTGGAGCCATGAATCAAAATACATCCTCTTCTTATCCGAGGGAATCCGCTATATAAGACATCTAGCGCGTCAACGCAACAGTCCAAAGTACCAAGTGCCAACCGTCAAATATGGAGGAGGATCAGTGGGGTATCTTCTCCAAAACCTTGCTGGATTTTTCTGGATTTTAAGCTTAATCTTTAGGGTGTTTCTCGCGCGATGCAATGTAACGTCCAAGGCAAAATGATACTGAGATGTGCAGAGAGATTCTTCTATAAAAATATACCATGTGCGCAAGAAAAGCTGGCCGATAATCGGATCTTCGTGAAGGACCGATGAGCCGAAGCACACATCATAAAGAATAGTTTGCAGAAAAGTACATGGAAGTTCTCAGGTGGTCATTGCAGTCACCGGATCTCAAGCCCTAGCGAGTATCTCTGGAAGCATCTGGATTTGAAACAGGCATATACTCTAAAACCGATGAACTTATTAAAGAACTATGTTCTGGATGGTCGAAAATTACTCTTGATATCATCGGCAAACTGAGTCTATGCCACGCCGCTGTGCGTCTGTTATCGCTCAAAAAGGTTATGCCAGCAAGTATTGATGTAGGAGAAATATTTTCGTTAGAACTTTCTTTTTCATGTTCCAACATTATGAATGAAAAAATCATTGAATGGGTGAGGCAGGACTTTTGTCCACCTGGAAAAAGAGGTCACCCCCAAATATTGTCGTGGTGACAATTTTTTTCCAAATACTTTTTGCCTTATTTATATAGTACCCTTTTATTTATATAGAAAATGTAGCTGAGATCTTGGGGTTTCTTTTCTCTGTTTACCCATATGTAAAGTTATTTGATCTGCCATTTTAGAAAAACCTATGAAAATTGCAAGGCGTACCCCAATTTTCACGCTCCACAAAATGGCATATTTATATTTGCAAAAAAGCCCTCTAAAAATGTTTAATGTGGGCAGTTGGCTTCAAATTGCCAAAAAAATCAGAATCTAAAAATTTCCGAAATATACAGCTCAATAAATTAGCGCGAAAAAACAGAAATGATTAAAATTGATACATCGTCCGCTATCAGTTGTCAAGAACTGTATAAAGAAGCTAAATTAAAAAATAGTTTTGTGTTATGCATATAAAAGACATCGGAGTTTTGAGCAAAATACAATTCTCGTCTTTTTGCCGCGAAATTTTTTATCCCTTCTTTATTTGGCTAATTTATAGATATTTGAATCCGTACCAGCCTAATCCATTCACTGCTTGCTATAGAGTAGGTTTTTCATATTATTTCAAGACAATAAGCTCATTGTCAAAAGACGAAGGAAATTTAACAAGAAAAAAATTGGAGGAAATTTATAAAGACTAGGGACGGACAAATATAGCGAAAACGTCAGAAAATTGCATAGTTTGTATTAGGGTTGATAGCATTCCTTTAATTCGGTCTTACCGGTTTACTGTTAAAAGGTTTTTTAAAGACCCCTTTATCGTTTAGTTTTTAGAGCCCGGTCCCTTTGTTTGTTAGAACACATTTAGGCAATTTTACTCGTTTCAACGGCCGTTTATTGTTCAATGTACCTCAAGAGTGTTCGCTGTGGATAGTCGCCGCAATTTTTTTTCATTATTAGAGGGATTAAACGCCGTTTAACAAACTCGTTTACCGTTTAATCCAGACCCGTTTCATCGTTCGTTTAGTTTGTCCTAAAAAACCGTTTAATCGTTTAAAGGAGTGCGATCAATCCTAGTTTTTATATTTTTTGCAAAATTTAATAAATCTTTTTAGCCATAAATACGTATTGTAGCCAGTAAGCTCGACCTAATCACAAGGTTACGAAAAAGCTCGATGGATAATATTTTGCAGTTTTTAGCCACATTTGTCCATCCCTGATTAACTATCTTAATTTAAGACACAAAAAATAATACCCTTTAAATTATTTTTATGTGTGAGGGACAGCATTAATTGAGGAGCGGGGTTTGTAATCTGAAATAGGGTGTTTGAAAATGGGAAAAGAGTTTGCTTCAAATCAAATAACCACAATAATTTGGCGCTACTGAGGGATAGCGGAAGATCGGTAAAATTTAAATTGAGTCCAATTTCCTTGATCTGGGTTTTTTACAAGGCAAGTGGTTAATCATGTGTTGATGACTCTGAACTATTTTTCAATTATAGGTTTAGGTCGTCAACATCAGACTAACTACTTGCCTTCAAAAGAATTGAGATCGAGTACATTGGCTCAATTTGATTTGTACTCAATTCGAATTTGCTCAGTCTTTCGCTATCCACCCCTTGTCCTCCCAATACATATCTTATTTTCCTTTAGAATACTTTTTACTGCCACACTCTTTCTTAAAAATGCTTTATGAGCACTTCCACAAAAGTCGATTTGGAGAGAGATGTAACAGAGTAGCTCTGATTTGGGGGGAGTGGCGGCATGGTATTACCAAGTAGCGTGCGTAATTTTGTATTTAGAATAATTGTCACCCTAAAGGAGTGTGCATTGACCTCGGACCAAATGCGTATCGTTGTGAATGCAGTGCAGCTTACAGGGACTTGAATCCTACGGATCCTGGTATAACTTTTACATGTAAAAGTGCTTGTAGTAACCTTATCCTTGAAGGCAGAAAATGCGTTCCTACTAGAAATCACAATGAATGTGAAAGCAAGGATGAAAACCAGTGCTCTGACAATGCTAGATGCATCGACTTGGTAACGCAGAAGTGATCAAATTATAATACAGAATCAATTATATTCATTTAGGATTATTTGTACAAGTGTGAGTGCAGCCCCGGCTTTACTGATGCCTCCCCCAAAGACTCTATACCCGGTTATAAAGTTCTCCTCTGGATATACCCATGAAATTGCTTTTAGGTAGCCTGTGTGTTTTGGATTACTGTAGCGATGTAAACTTCTGCTCACTGTAAGCTATATTAAATTTCTTTGGATATTGATATAAGCCTTACCTGGTATAATTACAGGAACAGCACTTGTGTCAACACTGAAACTCAGGCTGAGTGCCAGTGCAAGAAAGGGTAAAATTGAGAAAATAACAATTTATTGTTTTAGTACTTCCAATTTCTTATTTAAGCTTTGTTGACATTAGATCCAGTGAAAAACGGTTAAGTCTTGGAATAAACCCAGATGAATACTGCCTCAACAAACAAGATGTCGATGAATGTGCTCTTGGTCTGACCAATTGTGGGATTTTAAATCTGTATGTAAGTCTCATACAAATGATTCTTGCTCTCTTTCCAGGCTCCGCTGTTGCTTCTTGCACTGACTTGAAGATTGGCTACACTTGTGCTTGTCCTTCCGGCTACATTGATGGAAACCCCTCCATTCCTGGTAGAGTATGTCAAGGTCTTCTCTGTGATCTGTGCCACCAACACGGAGGTTGAACTTTTTTAATTCCAATTCTTATAAAACTATTTTTTAAACATTTTTGCAGATTGCATCCACAACACTCTGACCAACAACATAACTTGTGCTTGTGCCGAGGGATATACTGGAGATTTCTGTGAGGTTGCTCCCTCAAATGCCCCTCTCCTCCTTCTCATCTTCCTGGCCCTTCTCTTCTTGCTGTTGACACTATGGTTGGTTTTCAGTTTCCTTTTTTGCACTTTCCAATGAAAAACAATCTACTGGGTGACCATTGGAGATGTATTGAAAAAAGTGGCGTGTCTCTGGCCACCACCCAAAACATTTTTGCCAAACAAGAAAATAAAGGAATTAATCAAAATGAGGGTAGCTTTTTAGGCTGGACAGAAAATATCTGGCTAGATTTTGGCTGGCTTGGTGTAGCTGGTTTATTCCCCGGGGTAGTGTCACTTTCCCCCTGTCATTTACTTAATTCAATTTTCCATTCCAAGGCAGGCTTAGCAACTTCAAATGCACTTTGTATTGAAACATTGTAAACATAGTTTGGAGAGATTTGTTTCAGTTGCTTGCTCTACCTGTGCACAAAATGCCATTGCTTCAAGCGTTACCGCCAACAAAATGCATTTCCCTGGTCTACTCTGGATCAGTCGGCTTCAAGTGACAGTGGAGTTTCCGACTTGTACAACAAAGAGATCGGTATTCCCAGAGCTCATCTCAGAGAAGATAATGCTGCACAATTGGCCAGGTACCTGGATGAGGGGTAATTTTATTGTGAATCTAATTGAGTGGACTGGCGTACCTTTCCGGTGAGTTTCAGACTACGTATTCCTAGAGCCCACCTGCACGATAACTCCTCAATGGACTCTGGCTCTTCAGAATACACCATCCGAGAAGAAATTGAACGTCGGGTAATAACTGATGTGACTAAGACCGAGCTAAGAACTGTAACCACTGAAGCTGACGTGCACAATGAAGTGAATGAAAGCAGTTCTTCAGCTGTCCATACTGATTTCTACCCGTCCACGGCAGCTACAGCCGGAAGTCAACATGTGAGTAATGTAAAATAATTAAAAAATTATGACTAATATTTCCATTTTAGGTGTCTGTGCGAAGTGGTGCCCATATGGAGGAGCAGGAACGAGGGGAAAGGTTGGTCTAATTTTAAGCGCTAAATTTTGTGCAAAAATGTTTCATAAATAAAAACTTAGCACAAATTTAACATCTTTATCTCGAGTGCTCCAGTGCCTGAGAGGAATACATTCAGGTGCATAAGAAATCGAGTAACCTTTGGTGGCAAATCAAAGATTACGCACTTTAAAATTGCGTACATGTCCCTGACCTATGTCTTTTACAGGGAAAGTGTTAAATCTAATGTTGATAAGCCAAACTTAAACTCTAAAAGTAGGTAAGGGTCATCAATATCAAATTTACCACTCGCCCTGTAAAAACAGAGATCTGCGACATTTGCGCAATTGAAATATGCGCAATGTCTGCCATGTCAAATTTGAAACGCATCAAAACCGAACAAAAATGGAAGATGTTTCAAAAGATAAATTTCGAAACCTTCCCTATAAAATAAGTCGGTTTTGGACTTGGTGAAAAAATTTAATATTTATGAAAAGTCTCTTGTTCACTTCTTTTTATCATACTTTTATTTATTGCAGTGTTGCGGAATTTGCAAACTCACGAGAATGGCAGCATACCCAGTCGCAAAGTCAGAGTTCTGCTTCCAAACTTGCACATGCTCATGCATCGACGACTGTGGGTTATCACGCCATCATTTTCTATCCTTTACTCAATTTTCATTCAGGAACACCAAGATGATCGCTCGATTGGCGCCTATTCTATGGAAGATGATGGCGTGTATGAAAAGTCTGTACTAATGAAACGCAATCATCAAGTTGATCCTGCCAATGGAGTAGAAAAGTTCAGCAGCGAAGTAACCACCAAGAAGAGCCAGTCGGAAACTTTCCACAAGTGAATGAGTAATTTTTGCTGAAATGCATGAAATACGGAATAAATCCAGCTGGCCTGCTATGCTCAATACTCTTTTCGTTGTACTTTATCATTTCTTGCCAATATTTCCTATTTTTTTAATTCAAAAAGTTTCTTAATTGATTTATTTGTGTTTGAGAATCTCTTGTCTGAGAAAATAAGCCTTCAATAAATCAAATCAAAGTTCTATGCATACACACATCCAAGTGCCACTACTTGTTTTTTTACTTGCTTTTCCATGTGACTCTTCACTGCCTCTTCCCTATATCCATCCATCCCAATTGGTCAGTGTCTTCACATCTAACTGTTTCACTTTTTATATCAGTGTTGTACCTTCATCTTTTTTTATTGTTTAGCTATCTTATTTTCCATCAAGATTCGGTGAATAAAGTGTTTTTATTGTGAAGCTAAAGAGGCAAACAAAACTCTTAATTAGAAAAGCATTGCGATAACAAGGTGCCTACAGCACTACGAACTTATGAAAATAGTTGCTCGGTTCCGCTCGGGTTTTCTCGTGTTGTTATTCTGGAAAAGAATCACACAAAAAAAGTAGGCCCTAGTCAAAAATTGTTGTTGTTGTCTTTTTATGAATTTTTTAATATCCAGCAGCAATTTTACAGAAATCTGATAGAAACAGAGACGCTTAATCAAGTCCATATTTTTTCTGAGCTGATCACATAATTTCACGCCATTTAGTTACGCTAAACTCGGGAATTTACAAAAAGTTTGATGACATCTGTAGCCGTAAAGCCAAATACATCTTTCAATGGCAATAACTCGAAATCATTCGCTTCCAAATTCTGTACTATCTTTTTGACTGCCATCTCTAATATTAATAATTGGAAATATATATTATCAAAAAAAACTACACAAAAGATAAGAATATGTAAAATAAACAGGGGTACCAAGGCAAAAAACCGCCCGTTGTTCACTAGGGCGAACAACTAGTCGACTTTTTAAAAGATCAACTTTCTAAGGCGATATTGCAAACCTTCCTTAATCAGAATTGAGCAGCCAATTCAGAGTTAAAATTTTATCGCAGGAGGTTAAACTTCATAAAGACGGCGACTTTCTTTCGGCGACTTTTTTATTTAGAGAATATCGGGTGCGACTCTTAATCAAATGGGATTAGGTTTAGCTGACACTGTCAACTATTAAGGATTGACGCTGTAAGTTATGACGCCACTATTGAAATTACAGGTTCCTCTTTCGGCAAAGAATTAGCTGTCTAGCAAATGATCTTTCTGAATAAAAGTGTCGGTGGAAACACAAAAGGGCAAAAATGCGCCAGTTTTCATCAATAATATTTTTTTTTGGATAGAAACGCAAATACACCCAACCAAATAAAAAAAGTGGCTAAACGCTAAAATTCCACAGAAGTAATTAAAATGGATAAGAGAATTTGAGGGAGTGGAGGCAACTTATGTAATTGGAATGTATATAATCCAGTGCTGCCGTCAGCCCCTTATTAATCATGCACCTTTTGTATTGCCAATACCACTTTATAGAATAGAAATGAATGTAGTAGTGACGATGCCGGAAAACAGCATTTAGGCCAATTATTAATTAAAGCTAGTTCCACAGAAGTGGAATTTTTGATTGATGGAACAAGGAGAGCATTGCCCTCCACAAACACATCCAAAAGAAGCCAGTCGAAAAACAACAAAAATATTTTGATGAATGTGCCTTCTGAGTTTATAATAATTGTCTCGCCGCTGTCGCAGCCCCTCCAGGCTCCTTATTTTGTGCCACGTAGTTAACAAAATGGAGTTAACGAACCGGTGTCCCCAGTAAATATTTTTGCTGTTCCCACCCGGTTGTGTTTTTTGGTTGTGGATGGCCTAGGTTCATCAAGCCCTCCGAATGGTAAATACTTAATTAACTCATTAGATACAAAGGAGTTGGGTTTGCAATTTGGAATCCCTCAGGATTTTGTTATTTTTCAGGAGTAAATCGTCATTAGAATCTTGGCTTAAAAGCCCACGTCTTCTCTAAAAACAAAGACTCTCTGCCTCAATTAAATCTCCCTCCTTTGTTTTTCCAAAGTTTTTTGTTGGTTTCGCAAAAATAAGAAACTGAATTAAGACGGGATTTGCTAATGGTAGTAGCAACAACGGCCGGAAACTAGTCTGCCCCACAATGAGTTGTTGCACAAATGATCCCCGCTTGGGGGAAGTCCAACAATAATTTCATTTGTTCTCGCTTTCCATCCACAACCCCCTCTTTTTGAACACTCATAGAAAAATGAGCACAACTTTTGAGAATTTCACCAACCAAGAAGAGAGTATTCAGACGTTCGTCTTTTTAAAGATTTGAAAAATGCTGCTTTCCGAATCAGCGCTTTTTTGATACATGTGTTTTGGATATATTTGCCTCATTATGTTTGGAACCTTTATGGCCAAATATCAACCCAATCCATCGCGACTCGCGAGGGGACTAAGAAAAGAAAGGGGTAGAAAAACACGAAAAAACATAAAAACCTAAGAAAAGGCATATTCAACAATGTAATTTTAAAAGGGTTATGATTGCTTATGGGGTCGCAGTCATTGGGCCAGAACATACAACTTGGGGTCGCAAGCTTTGGCCGTGCGTTCAGACCCAGCACCTGTGACCATGTAAGTTTCGATAACCGTCTATACACATGCCCTAACACTGAAAAGAATTCAAAGCTGAGAAAAGCTTACAGGTTCTATTTCTAACTATTTTTACTTATTTCGGCATCTCTTTTCTGAACCTTTTAGGGTTATATAAGGTGCTTTTCTAGACCGAAACATGAGGTTTTTGCCCACATCATAGCTTTTACTTTTAGTATTTCAGCGCCGTTCTATTATGATATTTTCTGTTGTAACATTTACAATTTGGTATCATTTTGGGTATCTTATCCTTTACATACCCCCATATCAATATTTCTTTTCTTAAAAAAAGGGGGGGGCAGGAGGCGTGAAAGTTATTCGACACGATTGCACAAATTGAAATTTCAAATTCATTTTTGCTCAAACAAATATCTAAATTCGTTCTCATAACTTCTCCTCCTCAGCAACATCAGGATACTGAATATCCTCAATATTTTCTTCAAAGACCAGAAGCTCCTCAAGGTATGCTGTGATTTCGTTTAAAATTTGGTCTTCTTTGCTGGAGTCCTCGACAAAAGGCAAGCGCATAGAGCCAAGTGTTCGCTGCTTTTCAACCACTCTGTCGACAAAAGTTGTTTTCCATACATCTGAACCTGGGCTCTTTTGCACTTTGTGCCCTATTCATCCTTTACTTCCAATGCTGCATAACCACACAGTAAAAATCAACAATGTAGACATTACAAAGTATAGCAAAATGCAAACATATGAAAGATAAAATGACAGGCGGTCATGGGAACAGTTGGCTATGGTTTTCAGAATTGACAGTTAGCTATGGTTCTCGAAATGAACAGTTAACGGTAGGTTTTATAATTTTGTCTTTTGTATAGTAAGAAGAGCAGCTAGGCATTATAAATTCAGACCGAGAGAATGACTTTTTGTCCAAAATAGCCCAAGCTAAGAATTCATTCTAGGTAACACAAATAATGGCTTAAATTCAGACCAATATGGCTACTTTAAATTTCTTGTGTGTTACTTTGGAACACACTTTCTGGTTAAGACAAATACTGGTGTAGACTGGACGAAAGAGTCCTTACAGTATAAACAATTGTGCGTAATCTCGGATAGGGCCGCAACTTGCATCATGATAAATAGGAGTAACGGCCGACTGTCCTATGTGCCACAAAAAGAAAAAAATTCGTTTGAAATTTCAAATTTTACAATTCGTGTCTATACTTAACTCTTAATGGATTTTACTCCCCTGCGCCCCTCCCACGCCCCCCCTTAAAGCACAAAGAATTAATTTGTTTATAAGAATTCATTCAACTTTATATTGATGAAATTTGACTTTTTTTCGATTTTACATTAAATAATACTCTAATATTACGAAAAGTATATTAATCTTATTAATTAATTTTATTAATATTAATTGATATTATGTGTCCGCTGTGGATATCACAAAATATAGAGTTTGCCTTTTTACTCTAATGCTGGTAGAACGTTTTAGTTCTTAAAAAATTTATGTTAACCGTAGCAGTTTTTTTCATGCGTAAAATCTAAAAGTTGTTACAGTCAACTCTCGATAACACGTCACCTCCTCAAGTTGAACTCTAGCTGGGTCCGACACTTTTTTACCCCGATTTTTGAACTCCTTTGCCAGTTCCTTTTAGTGATTCCAGTCCGAAATATTCCAAGGATCCTGAATGTGCAATTTTTTTCTGTGAATGTCCTTATTTT
>JAKMXJ010007226.1:0-11789 GCA_029339935.1 Anguina tritici
CCCCCCCCCCCCCTCTTAAAACCTAGGCGGAACACCATGATTAAACATAGGGTAACACTTGCTAAAAGATTACGGCTGAAAAAACACTACTGGTTTTTCCCCGCCTTCCTTTCATGTACGGCAATGGTACGGTAACCCATCGATTCGCTACATCGATATGCGTTTTTCTTCAAAATCAGGTTTTATCTTTCCTTTCCTGCATAAAAAAGTTGATACTTTGAAAAAAATCTGACCAAAGATGGGATTTTTGCCTTGGTGCCTCAAGGTAAACCACCAATGGAGGTAGCTGGATACGCCAAAAATGCTAAAAAAAGATAGAGTATGAAAATATTTTTGCATACTTGGACCCATCGCATACAGAAACTCTGGTATCCATACGTGTTTTGTGCATCCAAAGTTATTTCCGAGTGAATTATGTCTCAGTATCTGCGCATCTCAAACCCAATCCTCCTCTTCCCCCGCAGTGGGCGCGGGGGCTTGAAGGGTTGGAGATGCGCGCGAAGACTTACCTCAAAGATTAATCCAAGCAATACTCTTGATCATAAATGTATTAGAGGCTCTTTTTGCCAAATTTCAGTAATAAAGACATGGTAGGGTACCTATAAATAAGGTGTTTACCCTGGAGGACTATAGCAAAAAATCAACTTTTAATCAAAATTCCAAAAAATTCGATGTGTGTAGTGAATCGATAGTCGTCCAATGGTGTGCCCTTTAAGTCCGGCATTCGTCATTCTAATCAAATTCGAAGAGTTTCAATTTCCCACAAAATTTATTACAAAGTAAAAAGATGCATTTTTCGGCGTTTTAAAAAGTCATAGTATAATTAAGGTATGCCCAAGTTCTCTTTTTACCTTATAAATGTCAAAAAGTTCATTTTAGCGCCAAAAGATTTTCGATTTTTTTCAAACCACACCAAGCAATTAAATTTTAGGGAAAATACAGAAAAAGATGTATGCTTTTCGGAAAAATAAAACTACTATTTTCGTAGCAAAATTGACCATTCGAAAGGATACCTTGTTAGTGCACATTCACCGAAAGAGGATTAGCATTCTCTATTCTAAAAGACATATTTAAAAGCAACAAAAGTTGTGACAAAAAAAGTGGTGACCCAGCAGGTAGCCGGACTTTTTGGCTGGATAGGATTGAGACTTCTAACTTATTTGAAAACCATTTCGAACTGAACGTACACCATGACGCTCTTATGCGACAAAAAAGATTCCCACCTTACGTGGATAAAATTTTTCCAACTATCTTTGCTATTTTCACTGCTGAAATATTTATTTTGGCAAATTTCAGGTTGCACGCGGATTGCCTAGACTTCGACATCAAAACCAAAAAGGTACGCTACTAATGTTCCCTTTGTGAGGGTCGCCTGAAAATGTGTTTTATCGATTTTTAAGGCTACTTTAGTGCTAAAACAATAGTAAAAACGTGTTTAGTTGTCGGAAGACACTTTTGAACAAAAAAATGTTACATAAAAACCGTCATTTTGGGCCTTAAAGCGGTTTTAAATATATTTTTTTCCAAGCACCGAGCGATCATATTGCTATTATCTTTTCCTTGCTGTTTCCATTTTCTGCCACAATAAACTTATTCCGTTTTTTAGCACATTATATGATTCTCAATCTCATCAGGTTGTCCAGTTTTCCGAAGACAGTGACGCTTGGTCGAAGAGTCTTCAATGGTGGGATTTCATTCCGGTGCAAGGACGATATTTTTTGTCGTTTACGCGAGCACATCAACAATTAGCTACCCATACTATTGCACCCACCCATAAGAATTAGGCAAAAGGGCTAGCACTAAAAACAGCATTAGAAGTCAATAAAACGCATTTTCATGCGACTCCAATGCCATTTTAAAGATTTCCAGTTTACATTTTTATTACAGGAATTTGTATGTGAGTTCTGCACTCGTAACCTGGAATACACCCCTAATGTGGACATTGTGTTGCGCCCTCAACCAGCAATCAAATTCAGTGGCTGCACCTATTATCGCACACTAGTCAACTCACACGGCATTCAAGTGCGTGTGAATGAGTCTGTGTATGTGGAGAGACTGCTGAATGATGAGGTAGAACAATTTTTGGTTTAGAAGTTTCTCTTCGTGAGTCGTCTCTCCTATATGGTTTATAGCCCTCTATTTCGACCCTAAATGGCGGGAAGTCATTTTTCGCATTTCAGCAGTTTAGATATTCTATAAGTATGCGGGTATATTAACGTGAAAACCAAATTTAAGCAAATTTAAGGTTTTTGTGCTATGTCTGGAATTGGTTCGCAACATTCTTGCGGCCGAAAATACAAAGAAAATCAGCCTTGAGCGCCCCAATTATGAATTCACCCATAAAGGCTTATTGAAAAAATGGCATGCATACTTTGATATCCAAAGTTGACCCAGATGAACAAGATGCGGTAAAAGCAAGGTGTTTACATCTGATGTTTTCAGCACAAAAGCATACTGAAGAGACTTCACGAACAGTGTGCGAAGTCTGACGGTCCAACAAATGGTTGCATCAAGTCATCAGACAAATCCGTATCATTAAAGCATTCCGACTCTCCACAAAAACTCAAAAAAGAGACCAGAAATGGAGAGTTAAACAGAAAAAGTCACAAGAAAAGAAATGAAAGTAGCGAAGATGAAGTGGCCCCCATAATGAATACTTGGTGGCACTCAGGACAGCAATTCAATAGGCGAGAGTTCCACCGCAAAGACCTCCGCACCTTCCGAATAGAGAGGATCTTCAAAGGACCGAATGGGCAGAGATTTGTATTCGGAGTATATTATGCTCGGCCACACGAGACATTCTGTGACTCCACTAGAATGTTTTACAAAAATGAGGTGAGCTTCTCCATTTTGCTTCAAACTTGTCCTCTAATTCACAAGTTCGGTTCTCAGTCTCAGTGGCTGTCATGACACTTAAGATTAGTTTTGAAAAAATAAAAAATACAAATAAAAGGCACACAAGACTGAGAATCAAATCTGTGAGAAGTATTGATATCTATAATCGTAAAATCCATATTACTGCAAAAAGGTATTAAATTAATTCAATATTTTTCAGCTGTTTTGGACCCCACTATTCGACACATTACCACTGGATTCAGTCGTTGGCAGGTGTTTGATACTAGAGCCACAGATTTGGACTTCTGGCAGACCAAAACAACCCAAATATTTGGAAGAGGATGTGTTCATCTGCGAATACCAAATCGACAAACACCAACGATCCTTCGAGAAAATCTTGCCAAAAAACAGATATTTCATAAATACAGAAAGCTACGTGTTTGACGAGTTCCCTAACAAAATGACACTCAAAAGAGATTTCACAGTAGGAGAACATAGAACCTTGTCGATTTAGAATCTAAATCTAAAATGTTTAGCCTTTTATTCTCCCCTCAACCGGATCTAAATCTGAAAAAGTGGACGCGAAATCAGACGACCGGACAAATTTGATAATCAAAGAAATGGTTAGTATAAAATAAGCTAATTAAATTCAAGAGTAAGTATTTTTAAATCTTTTTCAGAACATGGAACATTTGGAAAGCATTTGCAGCAAAATCAAACAAAGGAAAGGGTACAGTAATGGAATGCCCTCAACCGCAGCATAATTTGACACTTTTTTTCTCGGATACAATTGGCTAATTTGTATTCAACACAAATATATTATTGTAGTCACAAAGATTTAAGCTTATCTCTCATCCAATGGTTGCTAATGTTTTGAATACTTGAAAATCCCTTACTCGGTTTTTTTTTGTCTCTGTGATAGTCTTCAAATAAAAAAGAAATTCAGAATTTGCATGAAAAATAGTAAGACTATTTTTACACAAATCCCGAAAGTTCTTTTAGTTCTTAGATATATTTCTATTCTACCGATTTGTTATCCATCTCCTCCTCTAAAGATCCTCCTCCGTCGGTAGTTTTTTTAGACCTTTAGTTATCATTATTTTGTTTTTTTTTCAGTTAAAAAAGATATTCTCCTTTTCCTTCTCCTCCTACACGAGTTTTAATGTTTGTTGCAGCAGTCTTAACGCGAGAATTTCAATCTACGAAAATTAACCGACTAATAACTTCATGGCATCTCCACCTCTTATTTCTCTCATTTACAAGACATCATACACATATAGCTATTTCTACTCAACCATGTGAAAAGCATTTACCGTCACGCTCTCTCATAGTACTTTATTGAACATCAATTTTTTGTACAAAATGAAATATCTAGCTGGACTATGTTTACTCTCGCTACACTAGACCCCATAGCTACGTGTCTCTAATATCTTATTTATAACAGAAAATAAAATTAAAAGTTAGACCATTATCAGTAAAGAAACAAAGCGTTTAAAATATGGAGCCTGAAGAATGAGAAGGCGGAAAATTAGACGGAGGTGCTTTTGAGAGAAACTAGCCGAAAAAAGCGGCCGCCAATAAGTTTCAAGGTAACCGTCCGTCAGGCACCTATTACAGTGAACTGCAAAAAAAGTTTACTGGTTCAAGCATCACAATATACACCAGCAGAGAACAGAATTAAAAAGAATTTCCTATTCTTCATCATCTTCGTCCACTTCTCCTGCCAAATGAGCGTTTTGGATTTGAGCCTCAAATTCATCGATTTGCGCCTGAAACTACCACAAATAACCCAAAAAGATAAGTTTAACTATTAATGCGACCCTAAGCTCCAAATTCCTCAGAGAATTCTTTTTGAAGGTAGCTAGAACTGCAGTGAAATACTTCATTACTTGCGGAAAATGAAGAAATTCTTGATAAAAGCGGAAGTTTTCCACCTTAAAAGCACAGAATAATCATTACTCTAAATTTGAAGACCTGATGGTATACTGACCAAACGACGAAATATCCTGAGACAAAAAGAAATGTAAAACCATCAGACAGAAAGCTACACAAAAACCTGTCGTTAAGTGGGATCTGAGCGATGCAAAATGACAGTGCTTCTGGAAGAGGAATACAACCATTCGACGAGTGACTGAAAAGTGCCAGTCAAATATGAAGGTTTAGCCAAGTTTTAGCCATACCTCTTGAGCAACTGGAACCTCTGACATAGTTTTTCGACTAGGGACTCCTTTTGTTGATCCTTACCCGCCGAGATGAAGGATAACAAGAAACACTAAAACGACCAGTGAATTCTTTTTAATCTAGAAAAAGTATGTGACTAACCATGACTTCCTCGAATTCTTTGATGGTCATATCTTTATTTGTAGTAAGCTTTGAGATAATATCAGGCATCACTAGAATAACAACAAAATAACAAAAATAAATCTAAAAATAATAGAAGTATACTGTTATAGAGCACGTTATGCTAAAAGAACGACGATTAATACGTGGCAAGGAAGAATTAGAATTACAACCTTTTTACTCATCTCTGTGAAAAAACCACGAGCCAGTTGTTGAATCCTTGGATCTTCGTCACATAAGCAAGGGGCTATTTCGGCAATCCTTCCAGATATTTTAATCAGATCATTTAAGAGCATATGACTCAGCACTAAAAGGCATGTATAACGTATTCCGCTGTTTTCATCCCGAATCCTAAAAGGAGAAATTAAAAGTAAGATATGTTTCCAAAACCCCACTTTCGAATAAACTCATTGTTGAACAAGTTGAAAACGTTAGGGAACCGGAAACAGAGATCAGTCATCAAGATGATCATGTTATTCCTCGCCCGTACAGAAGCGTGATCTTAAAAACTGGTAAAGTTACGAAATCAAACTCGTAAAACTAAACAAACCATAGAAATTAAAAAAGAGAGGCAAAAATCTTTTGCAACATTTGCGACTAAAAAATGCGTAAAAATAATGATAAATATTCGGAAGCATACTTTACTAGCATCATCTTGGCCAAACATTGGATAGCAGCTTCCTTGAGAATATCTCCTATCAACAAGTGACCCTTCAAAACTAGAACAACAAATGGTAGAATCCGGCCGTTTATCTAAAAAAGTGAAAATGAATCAAAGAAAAAACCCTTGTTTTACTGTAGCAGATCCAAAAGTGTCTCTGTCCAAGATCTTCTGTAGTTTCAGATGAAGCTTTTCCTCCTCCGATATAGCTGAAAACGCACAACTAAGAAAACTAAACCATCTGAGACTTCAAGGTCATGATTTATAACAGAGCAGATTTATACAGAGCCGTTCGTAGTAAATTAATTTCCGCACATCACACCCTTTCCTTCAATGATTGCGACACTCCTTTGCAACACGAAAGTACGTGTTCCAAGAAATATGAATGCTTTAAAACCTAGGATTACGGCAAGATCTTACCTCTGCACCGATGAGATTTTAGTATATGGCTGTAGTCGTATAAGAAAAAATTCAACAAGCGAGCCCCCCTTCATTTAGAACGTTCGCCTACATTTTTTAAGGTTAAAATAACCATAGGGTAAAACAGAGAAAGCCAGGGTATTTGAGAGGATGTGTGATGCGGGTCATTTTGGAGGAGACTAAAGTATGCTGCCAGCCTTGGACACATTTGCAATAACTTCAGATGTGAAAATATGTAGGTTAACACGAGAACATTTCCGATATTAAAACAGGAATACAAAACGATCACCACATATAAAAAAGTGAAGGTGTAATTTTCAAACCTGTAAGCCCGATTCTGTCATCTTCACGATCAGCCTTTTCAAAGAATCCCCGCTGGCGTATGCAATCTACAAGAAAATTATTAACAATATTCGAGAAGACAAAGGTAGATATAAATACCTTTCTCAAATTGAATAAGAGGAGCGTCCTTCAGAATGTCGAACATAATGAAATTTTCCTCTTCTGTCGTACTAGTATCCATCAATCGTATGTCATGAATCTGAAAAGATAGATTGATAAAAACTGTCATAACAGCCCAGATGCAAAACCAGTTGCAAGGCCACTTTGAGTTCGCGAGTGAACGTCACTTCTAGGTAAGTCAAAAATTTTAGAGCAACTTCACCGACCTAAAAGCTTTATTTAATTAATCTCAAATAGAAACAGAAATTTACGAAATATAGGAGGCGACTGGCCGACAGCTCTAATCTTGTCCGCGTGGCTGCTGTAAAAATTAAATTTACAGAGACAGTAAACCCATTGTTGCTTAAATTACTTATTAACTTTTCATAGCACCCCTTTTTGATGTTCAACAAACTAATTTCTTCTGTTCTACACAAGCTGCCAACTCCATCTTCGGCATCAGTTTCCTAAATAAATATAAATAGGTAATAGGTGTGGATAATAAATAAAAATGACCAATCCGTACCTCAAGACGAGAAGAGAGCTTCTCAATTCTCTGGACTATAGTGTTGTGTATTCTGAGACTGGCATTGTGTTGATGCAGAGATTCCTTGACCTGCAAAAGCATACAAAAGATTGCGAAACTGTGTCAAAAAAATTACAAGAAAAGTCATTTTCTGGAACAAGACCGAGATAATTCGATTAGGCCGAGCGCAAATTCCAAATAGAACGTTGACCTGAAATGAAAAATTTGGTTCGCTATTGCAGCATAAGTACATGTGATAAAACTTACAACTTCCCTGCAATGAGGAATCCAGAGCTCAGCAGACTCGTTTCTCAAATCGCTTATAAGAAAGGCCAGCATTGCTTTGATCAATTTGTCCGACGAGGGTACACGAAATACTTGTCTTCCAAGGTAGGGAACTTCTTTCTAAAAACTCACTGGATGAAAAACACTAATCTCAAACAAAAGACAGACCTCAGGGTTCACAGTCAATGAAACGATTATCCTTCATAATATGAACCATTTAAACAGTCAGTATAAGAAACGCTTAACGAACGCAAAAAATAAGCCAAGCAACGTACTTGAGGACCTCCAAGCGAATAGCCTCATCCCTTTCTCTATTTTTGTACAGTTTAGTCAATCGCCCCAATTGTTGACGAATCATTTTTTTCTGGTCGCTCAAGTAACTTTTCGCAATGACACCAATCAAACGAATAGCTTTTAGACGACAATTGGCTGCTACATTGCCATCATTGGTTCTGTCCCAAATGTTTTCAATAGTGTTTTGACTTATTCCTTTCTCGGCAATAACCCTCGTCAGAGTTTCTTCCAGCGACACCTCAAAAAATTTCAATTTCCGGTACGGGATGCCATTATCAACAGATACCGTTTCTTCATCAGTCGCTTCCAACATGATGTCTATCAAGTTTTGAGCTGTTACACGGCTAGCTATTTTCGGGTCACTGAAAGCTTAAGACACTACTGCAATTAATCAAATGGTGCAAAATAGGCTTACGGGTTAAAGCTGAATATCGCCTCATGACCAGCTGAAAACATGCAACGACTAATATAAAAGATTTGGAAATAAGTTCTGCAGACTGACCGTTAATAATTATTTCCGTAACAGCAGTGTCTTTTCTCCAAATGAGATGGAAAACATCCTTCAAAGCCATTGAAGCGCCACGAACCTTGAACTTGCAGCATTCACCTGAATTGTTTTCTGGTTAACTATGTAAGTCAGTCAAAAAACTTTTAGTCATTACAAATAAACTTGATCATGTCCTGTATTTCCGGGACCTGTCCTCGCTTTATGCAATACACAACATCAGGCAGGCATGCTTCAACTCCCTTTGCAAAGAAAAGTGTATCCTAAAATAATAACGGAAATAGGAGAAATAATGTAAAACGTTTACGAGGTTTCTTTCCATTTCCACCTCTAGCTCCAACAGCTGTCTCTGATATTCTTCAATTCGGTCTTCTTCAACCACAAAGTGCTCTTCATCTTGATCATCGCTGTTCTGAGATACACTATACCGGAGCAAGAGGTTTCGTATGCTTCTGCAAAGTTTTTCAACTGTATCAGGCACGTCCATATCTCTTTGAAATTCCTAAAATGAAAATTATAATAATTTTCATTTCATGAAAGGTAACCAAAGAAGTACAGAAACTCTTGAAGACCAAAAAAGTTAAAAGACACAAAAGAAACCGACCAAAAGTAGTGAATTACAAAAAATTCTCCATAGGTGGTACAGACCAAAATTACACACTGATATTTAAGAAATTTTACGAGGATGGCTCGATTTGTTAAGGCCCATGTTTAAATTCTTACCTCATTGTTTTCTTCCATATACATTTTCAGAAAAGACAGACAACCAGCAAGCCGCTGCTCTGCATCCAAAATCATAGCTGATATTTGAGTAAGAGTTCTGAAATGAAAACAAATTAAGAACCGTAAGCAACTAATTTTCTAAAAATGTTTACATAGCTTCATTAGCAATGTTTTCAAAGGTTTTTTGATAGGGGATTTCATTGTCCTCGTCGCTTATTGAACCATCTTCACTGCCATTTTGCAGAAATGAGAAAGATTTCTGGTGAGCTGCCACTGCCAAATTGCGATTCATTTGTTCCATTGAAGGAAGAGTATCAGACAGCAAAAACTCGTTCAAGCAAAGATCCAACATAGTTCGTATGGCAGGCTCCACCTCCGACTCGAACTTTCTCGCCATTCCTTGGAGAGACTCAAACTCTTAAAAATTCCTCAATTTCCCCCGTTCATGAGAAACAAAAATCTTGAAGTAATGTAAAAGGGTCTCAAAACGTTAAGTTGCTTGGAAAACGTTAAGTTGCTGACAATTATAGAAAAATATTTTTTACCAGGATTCTTCAGTAACATATCTGAGTGCCTTCTTTTGTTTTCCACAAGACGCTTGCATATTTTATCGTAAGAAAGCTATAAAATTGAATTTAACGGAATACTTGAAAGGTGTGGAACTTGATGGATAGATACCCCCAGGTTTCCAGCAAATGATCGAAAAACAATCTCAATGCTATTTTCTGTTCGGAATATGATCAAAGAATCATTTCTAAACAAAAAAGACATACGTGCAAAATTTAACTCAGACTATCTCAATATAAAGAGGCGTCTTCTTCATATTAACGTTTTAAATTGCTTTTATCGCCAGTCAAAGCTGAAATAGTTTCATTCGGGGTTTTCTTTTATCTGCCTTTTGTGCTTTTTTGAATGGGCATACTGCTTTATAACAAAGCAGTTATTATTTCAGTAGTTCCGAAATAACGAAACCGCCAAGAAGTAAACAAAATGTGCACTTAAAATGAGACTCGATCGCAATATAGAATCCATTCGGTTGACACGTTATTGTTTGCAAAATACCAGAATATCATCAAAAAAACAACGCGAACAAAACTCAGCACAAAAATAGTGACGGAAGAATTTTTGGTTATTGGCCTAAGAACGGGGAGAAAGTACTGATCCAACAAGTGCCAGAAATAAAATTTCCAACATCAGAGCCAAGACGGTTATGCGACACCAATTCTTTAAGAGCAGATACTGCGGCTAAAATGAGAATTAGTATAATTAAGGGTACCACTAGCTACTCTAACCTTTCCTGACCATAACTGAGGAGTCCTTTAATCGGTTTCCAATGTCTGTGACTAAGAGAAATCGAAACTGCTCATTTGGAATTGCTCTTTTAACTGCCAGCTGAAAAATATAAAATTAACAACAGCTGAAAAAATGCGGCATCACCTTTTCCCAAACGTGTAGAATCCGGGTTCTCACTACAGCTGCGGTGTCTTGTATATGATCCTTCAAATATAGCAAAATTTTTGATTACAATCGATTACAGATAATTTGCTCAAAAAAGCCACCTGTAAACGGGTTAACATAGCCCTCCTTTGTTTTTCAAAACCTTGATTTTCGTCTTCATCTTCAGAGCATTTAGAAGCAATATCAGAAAAAGCTGTTAGCATGGCATTTCGCAAAGTAGGGGGCTAAAGAAGCGTCAAAACAAACCCGTTTAAAAACAAGGAAAAATACGTCATATGACAAGAATGCCATTAGAGGCGCCATGTTCTTGAGGAGTGTCTGAGGATCTTTCTGAACAATATAAATTGGCTAACAGCTCTGAACAAACAAAGAAAAATTACCTCGGCCATAGTTGTGATAAAAAGGCAAAAAGCTTTTGCGGAAGTATCTCCAGCAAAACTTTGCGGATCGAACTTGCCCAAATCTAGAAATATTGGCAACCATAAGTTTCATGAACGCTCAAACAAGTTAGAAGATCACATTTAATCATCTCCGACAAAAGTGGCTTCAGCTCGTCTCTTGTCTGCAGAAAAGACAAATCCACAAAAACCCCATCAATAATACAAAAAAACTACCTGCAACATCAGAATGCAGTCGACAAAGTGGAAACTTGTGACGCCCGGCTTTTGAAAATATTCTAATCTAGCAGCCAATTCCATCAAATTCATGGCTACGACTGAATAAAAATGTATAAACATTGTCCTACCTTGAAAACATAAAAAATTAACTATTGCTTTGGTCCCACCCAATGCTAAAAAAGATTGAGTCGTGTTATCGGAAGAAATGTTTGAAAATCGAAAAAGTACCAAACAGCTCGTAGGACATGAAAGGAAGCAATCAGAATGTTCTTTCCGCTGGCTTTGCTCGCTTCTGGGTTCTCTAGGATCTTCACCACGATGCTCAACACGCAGCTAAAAAGAGAACGTAAAAGTTAATCATGTGTTTGGGCAAAACATGGCAATTCCTTACTTTACAAGTTGTTCATTGAGAATATTTGGCGTGAACAAGAACTTGATGCCAGCTCGAACGGAGCGTCCATCCTCATGAACAGCCTCAATTGTGGTGATGCCAAAGAGTAGTCTTAACAGACTGAAATAATTTATGGTGTAAAATCGCCACGGACGGATAACCAGGAAGTCAAACCGCAGCCTCCCATCCTGAGAGTTCCAAGAAGAGACCGTAGCATCTTCATTTAAATCAGCTGTCTTCTTGCCTTTTTGGTCTGCATTTGCGCTTCTTGTTCTAAAAACAAGGTCAGTTAC
>JAKMXJ010007238.1:0-10487 GCA_029339935.1 Anguina tritici
GTTTATTAGAGGGTGCCCGTTTATTAGGGGGTGCCCTTCTAATAGAGGTTTTACGGTATTAACAGGTTATCCTTGGTACTTGACCTTGGAAGATATATTCCGGGTCTCTTAAATAGTCCGGGTTTCTTAAGTCTATTTCCGTCGGTGGACACCCATTTGGACTTCTTGTTAGTCACGCGAGACTTTATTATGACCCGTTTTAGTCTTCACTACCATTAAGTCAAACACATCTATCGCTGTACTTTCAAAGGGGTCACCGAGTGTAACTCGCTTTTTAGGTAATTGAGGATATAAAAGGGTTTACCCGCAGACTTTTTGGCAGCTCAAGCAGTTTTATTGTGTCTCTTACTAATGCCTGCCTATGCTCACCCAGAATTTTCTGCGCAGGTAAGCAAGCGTATAGGTGGGACTTCCGTGCAATCTTTGGTGGTGGGACTGCATGATAAGCAGCTGTGTCAATGGTGCGTTGTGGGGCAGGAAAACTTGGTTCTTTGCTTCCTCCTATAGATAGCTAAACTAAAGCCTTCCTGCGGATCTAGGCACCACGTTGCTGTTCTTAAAGAACTTCAAATTGGCAAATGCTTTGTCGGAAATTGTAATATTTGCTTGTGTCTGTTTCATCAGTTGTGCATGCTTTAACTCCTCGAGGCTTGGCTGGACTTGGAAACACTCGTTTTTCAAGACTGTGGGAAGCTCTACTCTTGGTTCCAGTCTTTTTGGATGTTTTCGCAAGAAAGCGAGGGCATAAGCTGTGATTCTGATTAGTTTAGCCCGGCTGGAGTATTTGGCTGGATCTATTGCTGGAACTTGCGAGGTTTGCAGAAAACTAAACAAATTCTCTTCACTTGTTAAGTTTTTTCTTGTCCTGGTGTCAAATGATGCGACCTCTAAATTTTTATGCCAGTATTTTATGCCAGATATGAGAAAAGGGGGTTTTGCCACCAAAGTTCATGAAATTCCAGCTCGCTAAGGGAGCATGCCCTCATGGCAACTTCGGCTGCATTTTCCAGGGTGGTAAAATATCACAGGCAAAACCTGTGCTATTCATGAATCTTCCAAAGGAATCTTTGGCATTTTGAATTTTTCGGTGAAATTTTTTTACGTCATTATCTTGTGTCCCAAAAGCAGTTTTTCAAGGCCTAATACGCCTAATTACACGAATCTCCAAAGGCTAGAAGTATCCATAACGGATTTTTTCAGACTCAAAACCTTATTCTAGGTCTAAGAGTGACCTTTTGACGGTTATTGGGCTTTCGGATCTATTGCTGGAACTTGCGAGGCTTTCTTTTGAATTTTTATGAAACTCATCACTCAAAAATTTTTCAAAACATACATATGTGCTCAATCTTGACGAAATTTTGCGTGGAACCCATCGGAGTTTTTCCTTATTGGCCGATAAGTACAATTCTCAACTGGTCAGCAGTATTAGTATGCTATTTCCTCTAATAGGTGACTCAGCTCTAATAAGCCATTCCAAACCCCTCCCCCCGTCGACTTTGAGTTTTTTTATATCTCAGAGCAGGAATTTTTTTGCGCTGTTCTTTTTTGCCTTTTCTTAACTCTCACGAGCTCTACTGATTCCGCTGTTTTGATTTTGGTTGAGCGCCCGAAAATCTTGAGATCAAGTCAAAATTTTCCCGATTTTTAGATGGTAACCCGGTGGCTTATTAGAAGAAATAAGGCAGTAAGTTATCACTTTCAAAACAAAGTTCTAACTCTAATCAATTATTGTCATGAAATGGGTCCCACTGTTGCCGAGTATGTGAAAATATGTCAATAGGATACCGCCTTTTGTGTATGTGTGCAAAAAACATGCAGGAAAGTAACCAAATTTTGTTCGCTATACCACAATACTGTTTAGCAATACCATACCAAAGTACTGACCCACTTTTTTAATAGAAATGTCACACCGACCCAATTTTTAGCCAAAAATCGAAACAATGGCCGAAGTGGAAAACAAAGTGAGAACCATAAGGTTTACTTTTACCTTCGTCTTTTCTTCTACTTTTTTGTTTTTGTTTCACCAAAGGCATCTGCTTGGAAACCACAGTTCAACGTAATTTATTAGTGTTCAAACAATTTATAGGAAAGAGTATAATACCAATGATCTAGTTGGCCCAACATACCGCTCAGCTTGTTTGGCGGGGCAGATAAGCCTAAGTTGTATATTACATGGAAAATTCTCTACTTAAATCTGACACCATCAACAAATAGTAAGTAATACAACGAAGAACAAGCGATTAATTATTGTAAGAAGGCCATTCGCTGGCTTTTCTCTTGTCCAGATCCTTCATGTAGATGATGTTGGGGAGTCGGAGTCCTACAATTCATTCAATTTTAGGTCTTCAAAGCCACAACTTTTCCATATTTTACCCACCAATTCTTCTCTTCTGCATAAACATTGGGTCATACATTCTTCTATCAGCCTGCTCTCCAGCGTAGGCATGCAATATGTTGGGCATTGTCAACCCAATGCGTCGTTTCACAGCCTGCAATCCGTGGTCGGGAAAAATGGAATTTTCCTCCTCCTCCTCTCCCAGGTCTTCTCCACTACCCATTTCAGCCATTTTCTGTCCTAGAGAGAGGGGTTCTCTCTGCTCCTGGATCAGGTTGTTGCCTGATTTCAGATTTTGGTTTTCTTTGAAAAAGAGACTAGAAGCTGAATTGGCATTTAGAGCAAGGCAGAAGAACAGGGTGGTGAAGTAGCAAGCTGAGTTCTGCAGTGACATCTTTGTAATATATTTTATTTGGGTTTTCCAAGCTGCTAGACACTGAATGGTTTTAGTCGGCCTGGAATTTGCACAAAATTAACTTCCTATTAGTTGGAAAACAAGCACGAGACATGGGACAAGCACGGGACATGTGTCGGCAAGTAAAAGTCGAGGAAAACATGGCCCGAACAGGAATCGGAAACCTGTGACCTTTTTCCGCTTGTTTCCAATGCTCTACCACTGAGCTACCGAGGTTGTTATCCAAGAGCTCACTGAAAGCCCTGTTACAGGTAGAAATCCCGGAGGAATTGCCTTAGTCCTCCAAGGTCAATTCTTTCAAAAAATGTTTTTTTATTTTCTTGAGTTGTGCTGCATTGTGCTGCCTTTGAGAGCAAAGCGAGCAACACCCAACCCAACATCCTGCCTCTAAGCACTATGGGGCCACGTTTTTGCAAGTTTTTGCTGTTTTTCATTTGAGGGAAAAATTTCCGACGGAAAATTCTCCTCGTCCCATAAAAAGGTAATGGATACACAAAAGAAAAAATTTCTCTTCTCACCCATTTTTAATACAACTTTTTTAAACAGATTTAAATACATCGTACCTTATTTACTTCTACGACCTAAAACGACAGTTGGCAATGCTTTTTCAAAATGTTTGATATAATTAAACAAAAGTACCCATTCTGCTAGAATTTTTTATTCGGATATCTCCCAGTGGGTAAAATGCCGTCCAGAATCCGAAACTGAAAAGAGAATTTCGAAAAGATGTTTGGGTGCCGGATATAACAACAAGTTGGATGGTCACTGTTACAAAATGACAGTAGTCGAAGTTGTGCGTAATGTCTCGGCAAGCAAGCATCTTTTAAGAATTTTGTTCTCAGCTTCGGATTCCTCAAAAGATTCTGCCTACTTGCTGGCAACAAAATACTAGCAAACGTGGGTAGTATTATTTAATATTATCAAAAATTTTGAAAAAAATCATGACCAACTGTCCTATGTCCCCTTTATGAAACCCCAATCCTTATTCAAAATTGTGTTTTTGGCACTTTGATTTCGACCCAACTTTTCCAAAGAGTGGTAACTTGAGTGGAAATTTGCCTCAGAGTCACCAGAAAACAGTGGGTCAAAAACACAATATCAAATACATGCTTTTGAATTATGAGGAAGTTTTATTAGACATAATCCACTGGTAGCTACTGGGCGGGTCGGGTAAAATTTTGTTTTTTCAACATTTTGTTTATTCTATGTTGATGGTGAATTTTTTCGGTTTTCTATGTTGTTATGCTTTGCCTTTTTACATTTTCCTAGGTACATTTTTCGGTTTTGTTGCGAAATCTTTTTTAGAAAATGGCTCAAAAACAGGGAGTTCCTGAAGTTTTCGTTTATCTGAATCAAAAAGCAGCCTCAAGGAGTGGAATTGCACGGCTGTGAAGTGGGAAATTGTCGACACGGCAGCGTTTGAACAGACAGGAAGAAATGAGGATCGAGCCGGGTCTCGACGGAGGAGAACAGCAGCAGATGGTGCTCACTGAGAAGAAGAAGCAAATGCAATATCAGAAAACCCATAGATCAAGGTATTTTTGACTTATTTTCAAAATGTTGATTCTCATAATCTTTGAGCTGCTCTCTTAAGCTCGTATAGAATCTGGCAATTTCGAAAAGGTTTGAGCAATCATTTTTACTACTTTTGTTTTTCCTCTAATAAAATATTTCAAAGTTCAAGCAGATGATTTCGTCACAACTTTGTCTTTGCAATCCTCTCATTGAAAGAACCTCATTGATCTGGGTACCCCATTTATTTCTTTTCTTACCCCATTTGAAGGTAAGGGTCCTTTAAACGGAAATCCACCAGGTGTATGGGGAGTTTAAATCCAAGACAACAGAGGAGACAAATAGAGAAAAAAGTTTGAGTTTGAAATTTATTTTTTCTCGCTGAGAGTTCGACTTTGGAGATCTGAAAGAAAGCTAGCCGAAATTATTGTTTTAGAAAACATTTATAGGAAACTCTTGTTCCAGGAATGTGCTCTCATGATGAATTCGCAGCTCAGACAGGAGCGGTCTACAAGTTGAAAAGTCGTGTGGACCAGACTTTCTCTTTGATCATGGAAGTTCTGAAGAAACCGAGCGTCGCAGTGAATTTTGGGACCGGAAGCTCGGCCTTATCAAAATGAGAAAGTAGGAGCTCTACCAATTCAATTGAGATGACTCTCCACAGTCAGGTTAGTGTTTTAAGTTTTATAGATAAAGGGGTCGAGACGACCGGAAAGGTGGCAGTGACGACAACGAACAGTACATGGACGCCTGGGTGACTCAGCAGTGTGGGCAATGCTAAGGCAGGCATCTTCCGTGGTCAAGCCAACAAGTCAATACAGGTCTAGCCACAGCCTAAATCTCCCTTGATCGCTCCATCGAAGCCTCTGGGTACAGCATCGACAGCAAGAAGGGCCAGCCAGAAAAAAAAGTAGTCATCGAACTCCTGGTCAAGATGCCAGTTGGAATGAACAAGAATCCCAATAGTAATTCTCGTATTGACTCGTGTGTTAAATGTTGTCATGAAAGTGTTCGCAATGGAACCCGTTCCCTGAATAAACACAGTATGCAGTTCCGGTTCATTACTAACGGCAAGGAGTTAGCTACACAAAGTTTTAAAAATTTTCTGCTTTTTATTGATCTATGCTGTACATCCTGATTTTTCCAACCTTTTTTGCTACTATGTTTGCGAAAACCAAAATCAGTTTAGGGTACCAAGGCAATTTTTTTGCAAATTTTCAAAGTTGTTTGTTAGAAAGGCAATAAATATATGCGCAAACTATTTTCAACAGCTATTGCATGAAAAAAAGGATACACAGACATGGACGTCAAGAAGCTAAGTAAAACAACCAGATTTATGATTCAATAAGAGGAGTTTTTAATCGGTTCGGAGAATGGAGGAGGGTAATAGCCAGATTTGTCATGTTTCCTGCTCTTTTATAGTGTCCTTGTCCTGCTGGTTGAATTGCTCTTTTTGTTTATGTAAATATACCGCTAGGGATTATTTATTAAAGGGTGTGTCACACCCTCTACTACCCCAATAACATAATTGGACAATTACAACCTGTTGAAATTAATCTTTCAGGTTGATTATTCAGGCCATAGACTTGGAGATGTGCTGAATAATTGATGGAAAAACAACATTTTTACATAGATTGAATAAATGATTAATAAAAACATGGAGAAAAGTGGTGAAAACAATGGTTTGTAGAATTTTTGATGGTGGTCATGAGACAGGTAAACATGGGAAGTGTTAAAGGAAGCAAAGAATAACTCGGGCTGAGAATGGCTAATGGGATTTATTAGTTATTGTTTTTGTGAATAGAAAGTGATATACCGTAAATTCTTTAATTATTGGACATGCCCGTTAATTTTTCATCCCCTTCCCTGGGTGGCCGAAATATTGGAGGTAATATATTGGTAATATTATATAATATTTTGGTGGTTCTCATTTTTAACGCCTCGCGACAAAATTGCCTCTATAAAGACAAATTTATATCTATATGGTCTCCAAAATTTCCTAATTAGCTCTCTCCAATCATTACAGAGTGCCCAATAATCACAGAACTTCCGCGGTAACAACGGTATTCATATTGTTTTGGGAAAATAGTAGAGGTGTTTGACAAATTAAGTTGCTGAACCAGAGCTGAAAGCGAACCATTTGACATCACTTTTGACAGCTACCGTATTTCTTCTAATTGTAACCCACCTCCCAATTATAACCCCTGCTTTGGCCAGATCCATAAATAATAACCTATGGGTCGCAGTTAAAAGAAATACAGTATCGTTAAAAGCCTTTGCTGAGAAAAAGTGGAAACTGAGCTCTTTTCGAATAATTTTTTTAGTTAATTTCAAAACATCCTTAGCACATACTTTTCGGGATCGGAATCTGAAACGAGAGTTTCAGCGGTTGGTTGAATGACGAAAGTTTTCTTAATGAACTTTTACCAAAAGCAATTGGACAAAAAAGCACAAGAAAAGTTGGCCGAGACTGCCTCTTCCTACGCCAATTTTGAAGCAAATGAGCATGACTTATTAGCTAATTGCTGCTTCTTCTGCTTAAATTGTTTAGAGGTGGGCAAGCTGACGGAAAGTGACTTTTTTCTGGGATAAGACAAAGAAAATTAAGGCATTAAAGCAAAAAAGGTGTGTTCCACCTGAGTCCCAATTCGATCGAGCATGCTTTTGTGGTTGGTATACAAGCAAAAGAGTGTTGCTTTCCTGGAATCTGTTTAATTTCGGAGATGAAAGGAAGATAAAGTGGAGTGTTTGTCGAGATTAGAGAGTAAAGAGCCGCATCCGAGTTGAAGGGGAGATGTGTGCCAGAGAGTCTAGGAAATGGCGCGTTGTTATTACTAAAAATTAAGCATTCTATTTTGAGTTGGCTTAAATTTATTTGTGCTAAGTGTTATGTCGACAAACTACAGACAAGAACATAGGGAATGGAGATTTAGGCAAGATTATTCAAATAAACTCCTTCTTTTTGGACTTTTTGCATTGAGCTTCGAGTTTTTTTGGGTTTAGAGTAAAATTTTTGGTCTTTATAGCTAGATTGAAGGCCGAGAAATATTAGGTTATACGGAAAAGTATCGCCGGTCTTTTCAACTGCCTTTTTCATGGTTGTTTTCATGACTAATCCTACTAGCGGAAAACTCTCTTCTTCCTCTTTCCAACAAGTGGTATGGATCAAAATTCCCTGTTTTATGCTCAACACATCGACTACTCCAAGTTAACAGGTCCAATTTTCAAGAGTCTGCAGGGAGAAATGCTTGATGATTTTGAACAAGTTGTGGAGGCAGTGAAGGGCCACATTGCCTCCGAAGACACCTATTTTTTCTGTGGGGTGTTGTGACTATGGGTTCTGGATCCACCAGTTTCCAGAGAGATGGCAGGCAATGATTGATGCAGATGGGGAGTATTTTAGTGATTAAAAGTTGATGAAATATCGATGGCATACAAACTCCCGAAACCCCCGTTCATATTGTTTAGTTTGTACACTATTTTCTTTCCTCACAAACAAAACAGTCAATTACTCGTTGGGAAGGGGAACAAGAGGGCATTTCATTGGTAGATCATACTCCTATATGAGTCATGAAAACAGCTATGGAAAAGTGAGTTGAAAAACCGACAGTACTTTCCGTACACCCTAATAAATAAACAATAGCGTGCCACCAGCCAGTGTCAAAGGATTTGGTGAAAGCACACCTGGTGTCGGGACCTAGTACCGTCGGCGTCAACGCAAACTCTCGCTTACGTTCATTTTATTACCAGCGCCCGTTTTTGTGCGACCTCAGACATTTTTCTCAGACATGAATCAATTTTATCAACTCTAAGTACACCAACAAGCTACCCCTCACGCCATTTTTTAATTCAAAAGTGTGCTTAGACCAATTATAGGCCATTTATATATGCAATAAGCCGAAAAAAAAACTCTATCTGGCGTTTTCTACTTTAAAAGGTCATGCTTCAACAAACTTTTTTTTTGCCAAAAATTGACTTTTTGCTCTGTTCTGTAAAATTAAGCACCTTATTTATAGGTATCCAACCAAGTTTTCATTGCTGGAACTTAAGAAAAAAGAGTTTCCAAATTTATTATTTGTCAATATTATTGCTCGAATTCATGTCGCAGGTAAATATGTGTGCGCAACTCTAATCCTAGGGCTCGGAGGCTTAGGCTGAGATGCGCACATACCTGAGACATAAATCATTCGAAAATAACTCTGGATGCATAAAACATATGCATACCAGAGTCTCTATAAGCGGTAGGCTCCATTTGTGTAGAGTAGTTTAAGTTTCTGTCTTTCCTGGCCTCTTTGGGGTGTCCAGGTACCCTTCTGAGGGTGTTCACCTTGGTCCCCCAAAGCAAAATATTGGAAAAAAATCTCTTAAAATTAATTTTTAACTCAGAAAACATCCGGGAACATCTTTTTATTCTTTCTAGCCTATTCTAGATACTTAGCAATAGTCTGAACACACGGGGCCGATGCTTAAGTATCGCCACTTTGTTCTATTAGGATGTGTAATAAGTCCTGTTTTTTTTTGTTTAAAGACTCAATCCGCACTAATGTTTTTTATTTTTGCTTCCTTTTGTTTATATGCACACTTTTGATCTATTCAGTTACTTCTAGATAATTTTTAGATGGTTGATTTTCATATCCCTTACATGCTGCTTTTTCTTTATGATTCCGAGTGCTTTGGAGCTGAAGCTACAAGAAGAACTTGCGAGGTCTATGAAGACCATGCAATCATTGCACGTAATTCCAGACATGGTTTTCTCGTTTCAAAGAAGTGGATAGAAGTGTGGAAGACAGGCCTCAAAGTGGAAGACCAAGATTGTATCAACTTAAATCAACTTCTTGCTACAGTGCAGAAAGATCCCAAGCGGACAATCCGTAAAACGGGTGATATGAGATAGCTTTCAGAAGCCTTACAGACATTTCCTCAAGACTGTAAAGGTTAATCGGTATTTATTTTTCTCTCTGTTTTTTAAAGTGACTTTAGGTGAGTAAGCATGGTTTCTGGGTTCCACATCAGCTCTCGGAAGCAAACACATCTGAAAGGCTAAGAATTTCAGCAGAACTTATGAACCCATCGCACAGTATACCTCTGTATAAGAAGTTGATCAAAACCTCACTGAGTTCTTTGCCACAAAGCCAGCCGGCACTAAGTCTACTTCAGGAGCATCCAAAAGTTGCAAGGGCCATGGGAAAAAGGTGTAAAATGCGAAGAGATTACGAATAACAAATAAAAAGAACCGTGCGCATTGAGCCCTTGAAGAAAAACCATGAGACTTATGACACGACCTTATATTAATTTTTCAAAATACAGTCGGAGTCTGTTAATCCATCGCCCCGATGACCCTTCATCCCCAATAATCCCTTATCTAAATCCGGCCCCGAGGCGTGGCGCATTAACGGAGTTGAGTTGTACTACTAAAAACCCTATTCTTAAAAAAATGTCAAAAGAATGGATAAAAAGGAAAGCAAATATCAAAAATGTCAAAAAAACCAACAGGGGAAACTAACGCAAATTTTTGGGCATTCCTTTGAACATATCGAGCCACAGAATACTTTAAAAATCTCTGCAAAATAATTCCAACCACCAGAAACTCCAGGGAAGTAAATGCCATTAAATAGGAAGCCGGGTGAAGTAAAGCTGTTGCCAGAGCACGGACATGCAAAGTTTCACCACACAAACATCTCTTAAATTCCTGAAATTCACCGAGAAGAAGCACAACAAGTCCAAAAGAATTATGCTAGCGTTTTTTATTGACAGTAAAAGGCTTTATATATCCGCTTTTATAACTTTTGCTAAGCTTTTTTCCATAATCCACTTATATCGGGTTGAATGGTGAAGACATCGGAAATGCATTTTTACCCACACACACAACACAACTCTTGCATTTAGTCATTTCCTTTAAAAATTTGCTTCTATTGTTTGCGATATTACGGTTGGCTAGCACTCTTTTTGGCAAAAAAGGAAATAATAAAGACTATTCCTTTCAACTTACTGAGAATACATATTCGCATACAAATTCGTGTTGTTGGATTTTTCCGCGACAACAACTCAAGTATTGTTAGGTCTGTGCAAATGCGTGGGATTGCTTATATATAGAAGAATAAGCTGACCGTGTGATATAGTGACGGTGTCTCAGTGGATTGCTGTGGAGTGTTGATGAATAGTGGCGGTGTACGGTCAGTTCGCGATGAAATCAGTTCGCGATGATCAATTCGCGATACTTTTCGA
>JAKMXJ010007323.1:0-11034 GCA_029339935.1 Anguina tritici
ACATTGTGAGCACATAGACCTCGACCTAGACCTCGACCTGCCATTGTGAGCGAAGGGTAAGTGACAGTACACCTAAGCAAACAACACTAACGCTTTAGGTAGTGATCAGTCGGGTAATTTGAGCATTATTCCGAAGTGTATTGTAAATACACCTAATAAATTACCTGGAATAACTGCCCCTCCCTCATGATCAATATCGTGGTGGTACTCCACCAGAGCCTCGACAAGAAATTGTTGCTGTTGTTGATTGGCAGCCAGGGGAAGGTTCAAGGAGCTGGCCGTGCGGGAGTTATTGTCACAGTTGAACCGAAGAGTGCCACCACTACAAAAAAGGCTTTGCATATCAAAAAGTTTCAAATAGACTATCGTATAGTAGCGCTCCACTCCAGCTCTGGATCATCTTTCGTGGATTGTCCACTATACTGCCACCTGCAAATTTCTACTAACCTGTCTTCAGTCTCCTCTTCAGCGGTGCTGGAGACCACAGAGTCTCGTTGTTCATACAGTTCCATGAGAGGGGGAGTGATTGAATTGGTGTTGAAATTGTTTTTGGAAGTGAATACATCTGATACTACTCTTGTTCTGTTGCCCAGCAATTGCGACGAGTCATCTTGTGTATTTCTGCAATTACCGCTGCTCCTGCAAAAATATGGCTGGTTGGAAGCCAAATCCCTACTTTGTATCCACAACTCACATTCCCCTGGTTAAGGATACGTTGGCAGTGCCACAAATATTACTGGCTGAATGAGATCCTGAACCGCGCGCTCTGATGGATGAGTTCCACCTGCACCGGTCAATATCCGCAGTTATGGCTTGGTCAATACTAAAATAAATACTTTCAGGATAGAAAAAGAAAAAGATAATAGCAAAATTACCTGTGATTACCCCTATGTACCTGGTTGCGAGCCACTTGTCTTTCGTGGTACAGCTCTTCTTCCAAAGAATCAACCTTGGCTTTGTAGTCTCTGAGCACCAACCTAAATTTCAGATAAGGATTCTACCGGAACTTCAGCTTTGGGTACATGAAATTTGACCGCCACATATTTATTCGCAGAAGATTATTATACTTTGGCCTTCCTTTTTGCAGTAGTTTCTTGCCTGGGGTATGACCACCTGGATGGCCATCTGGAAGGGTAGCTACCCGAGGTTCAGGTGTTTAGACCAAAAATTTGCAGTTTTTATAGTTTAAAACAGCTCTTAGGGCAAAATTTTGAGTGGGATTCCACTTAATTTAGCTTAATCTTGAAAACTCCGATGGTCCACCCGGATGCGCATCTGGAAGTATACCCGCTCCAGATTTCGGGATTCTGACCATTCTCGATCAAAAGTCTTGCGACACATTATTTGGTGGGGGTTGCTCGCTTCGCTCGCAAAGACAGCACAGTGACTTCTGATTTTAATGGATACAGGGTTAAAATGGGAACGATTTGGTAGGCACAAGTTGAAACCGGAACGAGTTGATAACTAGCCAATTTTTACTAAGATGCCCACCCAAATCATGGGTTACATAATGATCTTCTGCGGCTAAATGTCCCAGCGAACAAGTGTCCGGCGGCCAAATGTCCTGTTCTCTTAGCCATCCTCCCAGCCAATTTTTTTTAAGTAGTGCTTTAACATCTCCTAACCATGTCCTATATGCTAAACAATAAAAAGGCGTCTGAGACACTTTCACAAATAATAGTCATTTCTTTTGGAAGAAACTTTTGACCAAAATTTGGACTTTTGCCTTGGTCGCCCAGACAAACACCTTGTTTATTACCATCTTACCAAGTTTCTCTTGTTAGAACTGGGCAAAAAGTCTCTAAATGGATTTTCGATCAAGAGTATTGCGCGGATTCATCTCGCAGGTAAGTCTATGCGCCATTCAGGGCCGTGGAGGCCTGGAGGCTTAGCCTGTACGCGCATCTCTAAAGCTTCCACCCTAGGGCTTGGAGGCTATGCATTGCACATATTTGAGACATAAATCACTAGAAGACAGCTCTGGATGCATAAAAGTAGATGCATACAAGAGTTTCTATATGCTTTGAGCCCCAGTAAACAAAAATATGTTGAAATACCATCTTTTTAGCCATTTTGCGGCACTCAGGTATCCTCCAGAGTTGTTTTACCTTGAGGTAGCAAGGCAAAAAATCAACTTTTTACAGTCTTTTTGAAAAAAAAACGAGTTTTTATTCCGGAAGCTGTCATACATAAAACGCATTTTTATCCTTTTTGTCGTATAGGTATTGTTTAGGGGTCGTTAAAGCACTATCTTGAAAAAAATTGGTTGAAGGGGTATTAGGTTGCGGTAGAGACAGCTTTTCAAACAGTTTCAATTCGATAAAGTTGAATAAAAATACATTTTTTGATTTTATCCACTATTTTAAACTAAATTCCTTAAAATACCACCTTCATTGATTACTTATAATGATTAAAATGTGGTAAAATAAGCCTTTATGACATTTATATATAGGCTTAAAATCATCGTAAAAGTAACTTGAACCAAAAATATCAAAAGAACTTTTTTAAAAAATCTTCAAAATCATAGGGGGGACCAAGCTGATTTTTAAAAATCATTGAAACAACAGGACTAGCCGGGCAACACAATACTTGCTATTTCTTCACAGTTGCCTACCTTTTCTCCCTCACACTTTGGCTGAGCGAAGAAGACAGGGAGTGCCTCTTGCCCTGGGGTCTTTCCAAGCTGTCTCCCAGACCAGGCTTCTCAATTATGGTGGTCAAACTATTGCCTGTGTTGCCCCCACCACAATAGTTGTTGCTGGTGCTAGGTGAGCAGGGAGGGGAGGAGGAGTTGGTGTAACCAATCTGTTGACTCTCCTCAAGACATCCACTGCTAACCGACTGTGGCGGTTTGCCTCGGTGCTTAGACTTCAGACTGGCTCGATTGAAGAGAACGTCATTCGGCAGGGTTCCAAGAGCTCTAAAAATACTAACTTTGTGAGAATTTTCGAAAATGGTGATTAAAAGAGCCGACTAGAAATCATGATATTGAAGAAAACGAGCAGGCAAACGTGAAAATTTCAAGAGTCAAATTTAACTGAGAGCCAAATCTGAGAGAATTGTTTGATGAGTTTGATTAATTTCTGAAAATGCAAGATTTGAAACTAGGAGAACTCATTAGCCAATTTTCCCCCAAAAAACCTTATCTTTTCCAAACATGAGTCAATAGCCCTTGAAGTAGAAGCAATCAGTATACTGTTATTGTAGCAAAGCCGAGGATTCGGGCTTATTAAACTTAAATTGCCATGTACGGCTGGAGTTGTCAGATATCGACCCATATGGGGCATTTACTCGTCATTATGGCCATATAGTAGTACTTATAGAATAAAGCACTTATTTGACTCATCTAACATCGCGTTTTGAAAGTTAGATAGCAGTTTCCCTATAGCCAAGCAATTGGTTTTTATCAGATCATTATAAGGCATCAACCAGGTATCAACTGGCTAATATTTTATATCTTTTTGACCTATTTTTGTAGTTATTAAAAAAAGCGGGAAAATCCAAAGATAGCTGAGGAAGTCAGTTACATTTTGGTATGTTAGATGCTCAGCGGAAGTTTGAAAATTAATCTTTGAAACCGGCTCTAAAGTATGGAAATTGCTACTTTTTCAAATCAACCGGTTGATATGGATGTACAAGACTGTTTCTACATACATATTTTCGAGTCACAGTCGATCGTTTCTGGTGTGTTCTGTTCTTTTTTGGTCCTAGGAAATGGCTGTTCTTAAGAGATGAAAAAAGTCGATTTTTAAAAAATCTAGTCTAGGGAGCGGCTAATTAAATTCTGACTAAAAATTTTGGAATGTTGTCATATTATTAGGTGGACCAGAAAATAATCGCATCAATTTTTCAAACCTCTCTTTATTGGCATGTAGCGGCCAATAAACAAATTCCAAAAGCGGGTTTATAGTTCTATTTATCCGCTTTGAATGGTATGTAAGATGTATCTGGATTCTTCGAGAGTTATCAGCATTTGGCTCAAAACACTTACGAGGTCATTTGGAGATGTTGACAAGCATTTTCATCAATTTAACTGTTCAACACTTCGATTGAGTGTTGAGCGCTGTAACAACATCTTAGCGATATGCTGTAGGGTAGATCAAGAACTACAAAACCCATTTTACATAATATTTTTGAGTTTAGGAGTGCTGAGATATGGTCTTTTGAAAGAAAACAATTCCCTTAAAAATTACCAAAACCCAAGTTTTCCTCATTTTTTCGAATTTCAGTCATTTTTTAACGGAATTGCTTTGTTTTAGTAGGCCATATCTCAACACTCCTAAACTTAAAAATAGTTCTGTGAAATGTGTTTAGTAGTTCTTGATCTGCGCTACAACATAGTGTTAACAACTGGTCACAGCGCTTAACACTTTATCCGACTTTTGACCAGTTAAAGTTATGAACATTGTTGTCATATTCTCAAAATGACCTCACAAGTGTTTGGAGCCAAATACTGATCACTCTGAAAGAATCTGGATAAATCTTACATGCCATTCCAAAGAGGATAAACAGCGCTACTAAATCTGCTTTTTGGAATTTGTTTATTGACCGACACATGCCAATAAACAGAGGTTTGATGCAATACGTTCTGTCCAACCTAACACCTACACCTTTTCTCAAATAGCAACACAGTTTCAGTGCTGAAAAAACTCACATCAATCCCTTCCTCTTCTTCTCAGTCTCTCGGTCAATAATATCAGTGAGCTTGTTGTGGACATCCATAGCCGTTTCCTCCGACTCGCACTGGATCCAGACTTCGCAGAGGCCCGTGGGAGCACTTCTGCCTATCCTCATGAAAAAATACTTCTCCTGATGACCATAGTTTGAGAGGTACTGACGCTGCAAATGGTAGCATACACATAGGCAAACCAATTTTTTAATATTAGAAAGAAAAAAGAAGAAAAATGGCCTACCGAAAACTCCACAAAATCAGTAGTCTTGAAAGGGGGAAGGCCAGACTTGGGCAGACTCGAAGTAGGCATAGGCTCAATGCCCCTGATGCACAGGATGATGGTGTGTGGGTAGAAGCACAGTCGGTACTGTGATTTTGCTAGTTCTGGCTTCTTAAGACAGATGTTGGGTGAATTCTCAGGGTTGGCCACCGGCTTTTTTAGTTTGGGAGAGTTGCTCACACAAACGTCCCAAGCACATTCTGAAATTGAAAACTGTTGTAGAGCAGTAAATTACGCCTCCAGAGAATAAAATTTCGGGAAAAATTGTTGTGTATGAGTATTTTGTGACGAATTTTACTAATTTCAACTATGGAGTATGAAGGATTGATGAAGCCCATAAGAATATTTAGACGCTACTCGGACGTGTCCAAGTACTGGTATAGTGCCAATATGTCGATGAAAATGCGATCTCAGCTGTTGACTCACTCCCGCGCAACGAAGAATCTTTATAAAAAGGTTGTAACAGAAGTTCGCAGATTTATTTGATGGATTACCGGATGTTTGACTGCTTTTTTGCACTTCCCATTTCGTTCAATGCAGTTTTCTAAGGTGTTCGAGTATGCTGAATCCGATAATATTGAAATATACATCATGGAGTGATCAAAAAGCTTGGATCATATTTTGTACCGGTAGCTCTAGTAAAATTTAGCTATGCTTTGATATTTAGTATATAAGACATAATTAAGTACATAATTTCGTGACAATTTGTTGAATTTTCCCGAAGTCATTTCTCACGCAAAATAAGATTCTAATTTTAATATTTTCTACTGGGGTAATCCTTTCCTTAAGAATTGGCTGCGAAATTTTTTGATGGTAGTTCCAATATCTTTTCCGAGACCCCTCTGAAACCTTACCGAAATTATTTCAAAAAAGTGCTCTGAAAAAATTATGACTCTATATTCCCAACATGACTTTAGGAAGTAACGACGATGGAAGGTAAAAACTGACTACGCTATTGTAGGATAAATATCTTCCCTTTTTGACTGTAGTATTGGAGACTGGTCAGCATACCAAAACCTACCAAAAAACTCGTTAAGACAGACAGGACGACCCAGATAAAGAGCACGAGCAGGGATCATTGCTGAGAGGGTGAGCTTGTACCACTCAATGGTGTCTCGGTCGTTTTCTCCTCGGATTAGAATCTGTAAGTTGAATTTATGGGTTGAGTAAAAAGTGGTGGGAAAAGCCTACTGTTTCATCTGGAGTCATTACCGACATGCAGAGCTTGTGTTTAGGGAATGTCTGAAAATGAAAATACAGTGGTTATGATTTTGTATAAATATTTTCAGATGATTTTTCAGGTAGTTTTGGCTCTCAAAAACATAAGCAGGGAGTAGGGTTAGAACCCAAGACAATCCCCCAACACGATCTAATACTCAGATGCGAAAAGACTTCGGCGAGGTACGGCTTTCCACAACTCAACTTCTCAAACATTGGTGACCAACCTGTTGAGCCACATTGAAGCAGTTGGATATGTCGATGACATACTTGGCACTCTTCTTCTTCCTTTGCGACTTTTCCGACTCGTGCAGTTCCAGGGATCGTTCACACAACACACCGTAGTAAATTTTCCTGCTTTTCTAAAAATTGTACAAATATAGTGGCTCGGCTACACCCTCAGTACAAAAAAGTCTTACAGTGGTCTGGAAGAACACGTTGACGATGCCAGATTTAGCAGTGCCCTCATTCTCCTGCATGGAATTTGAAGCGGAAGCAGTCAGCTGAAGGCATGCCTGCCGCTCTTGAGCAATACTTGGCGAATCTTTTTTAGAACTCATTTGGTTACTGGGGCTGACATTAGTTGAATAAAAAAAAGCGTTGATCTGCAAGACAAAAATTTTCAATTGGTTCAGCGCTAAAGATGTGCATACACCGCTTAGATTCAAAATTAATATATGCAAAAATGTAAAAGAAAAACTTCTGGGTTACAGAAAAGAGCACAGCAATTCTATGGCATGTAAAATAGACACCTAATTTGTTTGAAAATTTGTTTCCTTATAAAAAGGACGAAAGCTGAAGAAACCAGTTTTTCTAGAATACTTTCAAGAAGAACCGCTTACAGGGATGGAGTAGGACTTGAGCAACACCTCTTGCTTTGAAAATATTTGTGGTAAAATTGTGTGATGGTTATTAAGTTTCAAAAGTTTTGAGATTTAAAACTAGTCGAACCTAGTAAAAAACTTCCCACAAAAAGGTTGTGTTTTCAGAACAGGAGACGGCGTTCCAAAACAGAGCTCTTCACGCACACGTTTTTGACGGTCGCTTTATCGATTGCATTCTTCAGAATACAAGAAAATGAAAGAGTTGAGCATGTACGCTCAGGCTAACTCTTGCGCCTCAAAAGGAATTTTTGAGGGTTTTCCTATTTCTTCTTTAGCCATCGAGCAACAAATAAGAACGAGCAACAAAATGAAAAGGAATAGCCAGCTTGATTGTTAATCAATTCTCTTTTAAAATCTTCTTCGGAAATTTTGGACCATAGGGTGGGTATCACGGTTTCGTCGCTTTTTGGTAGAAAAAAATCTTGTAAAAATCATCGAGCTCACCCTAAAAACACGCTTTCCACTGGTTTTACGGGCTATAACTTCATTAAATTATCATAAAAACACGTTTTTGGGCCATTAACATGCAAAGAAGTTTAGCCAAAAATGCTCAAAGGTACTTGTATTCTTGCATGAATGAGAAAAATGATTGTAAAAAGTCCCATGTAAGTGTCCCAAGCCTATAAATATTGCCATTGCTAATTATCGTTTTAAGGCTTCGAGTGGCTTTTCAGAAAGGCCTAAGCCTTGTATATAAATAAACAGAAAAATTAATGTGATGGGTTACAAAACTTCCTTTTAATAAAACTGTCTTTTAATATTATGGGACCTGCAACCCATCGTGGTTTTTCCCTTGTTTACTACCATACCATACATAAATTTTGGTCCAAATTGACCTCCCACCTCGTGATTTTGACAATGTAAGTTTTTGGAAGCCGCCTCGTTCTTTTGTTTTTCTTTCTAAAAGCTGTACAGAACTTTTGACACCAGCTTACAAAATCAATTGTTTTCGGGGAAGCTGCTGTATAAAAAAATACAAGAAAAGGTATAAAAGAGGGTGTGATATGTTTTGCGGTGGTTGGCTGCAAAACAACATGTGACCACTCACTGCTCTACTGCTAACAGTTTTCCTTGAGTAGCAGCACCAAAACAAAAATATAGATTTGAGGGGAGAAAAAAACGGTGCAAGGATAAGGCGGATGACACGGATTAAACGCACACAACGAAAATTTTGTGTATGGAAAAAAGAGAGGGAGAGAATGAGATAAGATTTGTTTTGGAATGCTCACATATTAATAATATCAACATGTGTTTTTAGCGGATAAAATCTTTTTCCTATATCTTGTTTATTATGTTTACCTACCAAAATAACACATTCCAGAATTTTTTGCTTAAACTTAAAGTCAAAAATGGGCATTTTGAGCACTAAGTCGAAAATTTTTGAGATGGTGATTGTGCACAAGATCGTGTATGACATGTTCATACCAAGGAGCATAGGGGATTAAGCTGTTTTCCTAAAGTCAGAATTTTTTTAGATAGACTCGCTAAGGCGCTGTCTGGCCGCAAATAACAACCGTTTCAAAGTGCTGCTTGAAACCGAAATTTTTCCAAATCACTGGTTCAATTAGTCAACAGTATGAACACAAATAACCATTCCACCCATCAAACCAACAAAAAACATCTTTCTATCTACACTCGTCAACGCCCACATCTATGAAAACAATCATGAAAAACACAAGAAAGCAGGGAGAAGGGAAACAAGAACAACAACATTTCCGGAACCCATTAAGAAGCTTTTTTGACTTCCTACATACCTCGGTTCTGACGGGCAATAACAGAAGTCGAGGACCTTTGCAAACAATAACAATATCTGTGCAAAAAGCAGTGCTAACAGCAAATCATGGTTTTCCGAAAAACTTTATGAGGAAGGATTTTTAGTGACCAAAATGAATGAAAACTATCAGTAGGGTCAGAAACTTTACTACAGTGGGGAAAGTGATTGCAACATTTGTCTTTGGTTCATGGAGCATTGCTGGAGTATCGCGAATTTCCGACACTACTTGCAATCCATAGGAAATTTTCCGGTTAAATCATTTTAACTAGTAAAAAAGTTTTTCGACCCGCCGGTTAGTGTGCTTAAAACGTCTCCAATTATTACTGAATAGGTTTGGTGCATACATTCTAGCGTTTCTGTGGGGTATACGACAAAACTTCCTATAAATCAAAATTTCCCCGCGAAAAAATTTCACCGAACATAATTTCCGCACTACAAATTTTCCCCAACACATAATTTCCCCTATCACAAAATTTCCCCTACGACAAAAGGCAGATTTTTGTCAGTTTAGTGCTAACATACGCTGGCTTACTTAAAGCCTAACCTTTAAAAGTAAAAAGGTATGTATTAGGGAGCAAAATATCTTGGAGGTAACAAAATACAGATTTCTGTAAGCATAACCCCTCAACTCGTGGTACCTATCCCTCTCCCAGGTGGATGTCTACCTGGACTAAACGAGAATTCCGAGAACTTTTATTTTTTACATTTGTTGGCAAGATAGAAAACTTTCCGGAATTTTCAAGTTTCTTTATTAGGTGGTGAGTTAAGTGTTTTGAATGTACATAGTACGGGTGGGTGTTGCTCGCTTCGCTCGCAAAGACAGCACCTGCCTCCTGATTGCAATGGATAGGGTGAGTCTGATTAGGTATTTCTTCAAAAATATTCTAGTAATGGTTCAAATTAGGAAGTTTATACAAATCCGCGGCTTGATGCCCACAAGTTGATACACTTGAGTTGAATGTACCGCGAGTTGATATTTTAAGGTGGGGGAAATTACGTACGGGAAAATTTTGTCCGGGGAAATTTTCTCGTAAGGGAAATTTTGTCCGGGGAAATTTTTCCTGTTCCGGTTGTGTGGGTTTTAGAGGGACATGCTGCGCTCCTTGTAAATTGCGGGGCCATTTTGAAGAGTTTTTTTGTTGAATTGAAAATACAGGGTAGTGAGGTATGATTTTTCTTTGACATAGGTGTTAAGGTGGTCTGGTGGGCTACTTCTAGTTTAGTGTCCAAACCATTTGGGTTGTAATCTCGGTGAAGTCGGTTGCTTACTTAGGAAAGTTGTCAAATAAAAAACTTCCTCTGAATTTTACCCCTGTAAAGCATCTGAAAAGTGATTTAAGAATGGTGCTCATAATTTACAGGAAGAGCTGCATGTCTTTTTGAGGTTTGATGAAAAATTTTTGCAACAATTTCTAAAAGCTAGATCCTAACGGATGGGGAAGTCAAATTCCCTAGTGAAGTCGGGTAACATTTTCTTGAGGGTTGCTAATTGCAGGAGGTTATTTTATGGGACATTATTTTTATCGTGTAAAGTCCCACATACTGGGAAGTAAGGAGCTTCAAGTCCGCTATTTTGAGCTAAAAACATCGCGCTTGAAACAGACTTGAAAGACTTCAACATCCTATTGCCACTTATACAGCTAGTTACTAAAATTACATCTAAATTTTGCCAACGGCATCATACAACTCAGACTTTCTTTATATATCACCGTACCATTCACTCAATAACAAAAGACAACAACCATCATTCCACCCAATAATCACCGAAAAAAATGGTGAGACTCTCTCCCTCCAGCCCCCGCATCCATAAAAAAAACATTGACAAAAATGAGAACAAAGCAAGAAAAACCAAAACAGAGACAAAAAATTGCTGGAATCCATCAAAAGCGATAATTTGACTTGCCTCCACACCTCAACTCTGATTAGAAGAGGCAACTAGAGGCTGGGAAGAACACAACCAATAACAATACTGATGCCAAATAAGCCGCAAAAAACGCAGCCTTCAGCTATCAATAATTAAACGAGTAAATAATCGGAGTAGTGGTGTGTTAGCAGTAGCAATAGCTATCCGAAAAAAGTGAGCAGGGGGATGGTGTGTTGTTTTTCTCAAAATTTCCCCCATTCTACAACAACAACAAGCAGCGCACACACGCTCGCACCCACCAGAACAAGAACATAACAAACAATAATGGAGGAGTGGGGGGGG
>JAKMXJ010007356.1:0-12471 GCA_029339935.1 Anguina tritici
TTTCTTGTATCTTGTATTAAGCGTCAAATCGAATATTTGAGATAGTACTTGTGGGTGCTGAACTCTGTTTACAGAGTTTCAGCTTGTTTTGTTGATGTGGGTTGTAATGGATACTTTGGGTGCAGTGGTATGGACGGGTGTTGCTCGCCTAGAAATTTATCAAGCAAATTGTTAAGATTTGTGCTTAGTGTTACACTTTATCCGTTCATTTTCATTTACAAAATAAAGTTTCACCTTTGAATTTCCTACACTAAGAGAAGTTAAAAAATTAAAAAAAAAACAACAGGGGGACCAAGGCAAAAAAAAGTGCCACTTGTACACTAGGGCCAAGAAGAGCATACTTTCATGTTTTCAGGATTAATTTTGAAATGATTTGAGAGTGCACATCACAAGTAACAACTTTGAAATATTTAGATAAAGTGAATAGACATTAAAAAATGTACGGATGCATAAAATAAAATGTCTGCAAACTCACTCTCTCGATGAGCAGTCATGGCCAATGGGACAAGGCAAACTAGCAGAAGAACAAACAGGAGGGCAACACCAGCCATTGTCCTTGGAGGAATCTGGAATGGGGAGAAATCACGGAAAATAATGGGTTTTCTTCTCTTGTTTTGGGTGGTTTTTGAGGAAGAGAAGACAACAAAGAGCTAATTGATGATGTATCTCCTCCTCTTATACCCCTTGATGGTGATCTGGGTCAGGTTTCGTCGCTTTTTCATCCAATTATCATTCAAGGGGAATTCAGCTCGTTTTGAAAAGTGAAAACAGTTGATGGTTCACGAGAAAAATCTGGGTTTCACTTTGTCTCCAGAGAAAATATTCAAATTAAAGACATTGACTTGAAATTTTAATCCTGTTTTGTCGTGCAATTAACAAACCCGTTTCCAAAAATATCCTCTTTATATTTCTAAAATTTGCTTAAGCAGAATAATTTTTATTGAAACACTGGGAATATAATCCACAAAACAGTATTGTGCCAATTTTTTAGGTACTTATGTAGTCCCCCTCCCCTCTCCTACTGAGATATTTTGAAAAGTGAGTCTAAATCACACACTCAAACTACTTTTTTTTTCTAATAGCCATAAAAGAAGTGATTATAGACTGTTTCCAAATAAGAAATCCTGTTTTTTCACAAAAAAGTTTACCTACATAATGCTTTTTTCAATATACAATAGCTTTTGAAGATACAGTAATATTCATTCGAGACTTGGTAGTACACGGCCAGAGACCATATAATTTTTGACAAATTGAATTAAATTTAATTCAATTGCTTTTTGGCGACACTTCCATGTTTCAATTCTTTTCGGGACTAAAGTTTTGAGGCAAGGTTTACGGTTGTGCATTTGACCGAGTTTGGTCGTGCGGTCTTTGGTTACGATGGAGTGCGGTTTTTGCGGTATTTATGGTCGACTGCAGCTGCAGCACAACCCTAGTAAGGTTGGCCAAATTTGCAAATATTTGAAGTAGCGCAAATAATTGTGCAAATATCTAAATATTCGGAAATATTTTAAGTGGCCCTAACTAGCAACAAGCAACCCGTCCGACAGCAAAATTTACTGATAACAACCAACGAACAGTTAATCATCCTTAACACTGGGAAGACCGTTTGTACTAAAGGTGGTATTTTGTTCGGAATTTCATGCTGGGTAATATTGTGCAAAAAGAAACCCACAAAAATTACATTTCATATGCCGGTTTAGAATTATTCATTGGCTAACCCTTAAATTAAGTTGTGTTTGGTTTTTTGGATTTAAATCATCTTTTCGGATAAAAACAATTTTAGCTTAAATATCTATCAGATGCAGAATCGAACGAACTTTCCAATGAATACAATAAAGGCTATTGATGTCCCAAAGTATGAACCAAAAATTGGCGTTCTTCAAAGGGTACGTGTTTTCAAAATTTCAGCTTTTGTGTATATCTCCGAATAAAATTTTACCATAGTGCTACAATTTTTTAAGAAATGCTAGGATCTGAAAAAGGACTGCCTAAGCTACACTTTGGTACCAAATAAGCCTATATTTGTGTGGAGGAATGACTCGAAATATTATGAAATGAAAAACATTAACACCTTCTTGGGTAATCCAGGGGACATACGCCAGGAGAAGGGATGGGTAACCTTTGGGCTTTGGTGTGTCCAATAGGTATTTTGGTTCCTCCCAACTGGGCTCATCACATCATTTACAGTATTTCCTCTAATCTGTGGTTATATTTTTCAATCTCCTAAAAATCGGGAAAATTTTGGATCAGTCTGGAGATTTTTTGTGTGCACAGCCAAAACCTAAAAAGGGGAATGGGTAGAGCTCGCGGGAGTTAAGAAAGCGCGAAAAAGAATAAGGGGAAAATTTTTTTAACATATTTGGCAGAAAAACACTGTAAGTAAAAGTAAAGAAACAGTTTTGCTGAATCCTCAAAACGAGTCGACCGTTTGAACTGGACTTTTTAGAGGACAAATACTTTGCGAAGTGGGGTTTCGGTGTGTAAAATCGGTACTTTAGTCCCTTAAAATGGTTTTGGGCACACCATTTTGGGTGGAATGGCATAGTTCATTTGACCATTCAAGACGATGTTCAAAAATATGACTGCAAGTCAGGGTTTCAAACGCGCACGTGGTGCGCATTCTGTGAAAAGCACATTGTTTCGCGCATCCCCTTAAAAAATTTGCAATGCGTGCGCAGGATACATGTGTTATGTATTTCCTGAAATAAACCCTACTCAGAGTGTGACTATGGCGAAAAATTCCAATCGACTCGACGCAACATTCGCAGTCATATTCTCCCATGTCATTGCGAATCCCCTGTTATTCTGTTCCTCAGTCAGAGGAAATCATGGAAGGCTAACTTGGCAACCCAAGACAACTTTCGACCTTTGGGGAAATGTTGTTCTTACCATTTCCTTTTTTATTTATTACACACAAAGGCTGAAATGATACAGGATGAAGAGAAACAACAGCTAAATAGACAGATATTGGATCATTTTACTTATTCTCGGATCATTTTATTGCTGTTACTTCTTGCGTGCGTTCACCATGATTCGAAGAGACTCCGAAGAGGCACAGAGCTGGCCCAGGTTTGATCCAGAAGTCTCTTTGTTTGCCATTGTCCATCTTTTGGAAGGAAAGTTGACGTCGATCGTGAAGAAGATGTTGCGACAGTTGGTGATACTGAAAGATTATGGGTCGAAAGAATGCACAAGCAGATGACCTTCGAGATATACCTATTCATCTTTTGATATTTATTCGCAAAGCAAGCAATGACTTGAATAAACTTAATCTCGGTGCATTATTCACCGCTTTCTTCAGTTGTCTCCAAACTCCTGCCAACAATTTTGAGCAGCATGAGATGCACAGATATTTGACGAACACACTGCACAGAGTGAACGGATGGCGACTTAGGAAAACTAAATTGCTCGACTCTTTTTGGAGATCTTATAAGAGACATAGAAGAAGAGATGGAAGACTCTGAGCTCACACCGAGATTGCTATTACTGGTCACATAATCTGCCATAGCCGTAGGACCCGGAAAGGAAGACTTCGACAAACTCATTCCAAGGAAGTTTTTGAACAGCTTGTTGCTCTTTCGACTATTCTTCTCGCTACTACGGGTAGATTGTTCAGCAACGTTTCTGACGAGGACAGTGCACGAATAATGCACGAATAATGAAATTAGGAGGATAAGAAATGAATAAACCGCTATCTATTCACTTCTTCCCATCTTCCGACAAATTTTTTTCCAACTTGACAGATTCAATGCAAACACCACCAGCTTCACTAATTTGAGGAGGCAGATGGCTTTGGACTGAAATACCGCTGAATATCCACGATTTTCCTCTCGACATTCTAAGAAAAATTGATAAGACAAAAAAGAATCCTGCGACAACTGAAATAAAACTCTTCTTAAACTCACTCATTGTTTGATGCATTCAAAGAGACGTTGAAATCAACAAGGGAGTTTGAGAACAGACCACGGACGAGCACAACTGAAAACGGAAGTATTTCACTTAGAATAGTCTATAGTATAGACTCTATACGCGCACCTAGACAAAGAGTTAAGAGTCTCAACATATTTGACTAAGAAAGTGTCGCCTTCTGTTTTTTTTAAATCTAACATCAATAAAATGTATACATGGAAACAGGGGTTTTTTACAGGGTTTTCTACAGGGAGGGAGGCAGCAAATTTTTGGCGAAAAAGCGTTACATTACAAATCCTGCTTTCCTGAAGCATCTTTCCAAAGTTTTTGGCTTGACTGTGTCCTACGATCGGTGAAGAAATTGGAGTGCATGGAGTACGTTGATCTTGTATTGGCGATCGTCATCGATGGTAGCGATTCTAGCACAGAGCAGAAAGAGGCGACAGTAGGCCGTTAAGGTTTTCGATAATGTCCTGATCCATCTGCTAAATAAGAAATTATCACGAATATACCGCCACTCCCAATTATCCCCATCAATTAAACCAGGCCTGGAAACGATTCCAATCGAATCCTCGATACTTTTTTGCCCCAGAAGTCACTCACATGCGAATATTTTTGCTAAAAATAACTGTGTGCACTCGAGGGGGGGGATTCGAACCTGCGACCTCAATTTTTCCGTAGGCAATGCGTGTATAAGGTCCACTCCCTTTGAGGTTAGGCGAAAATCGAGTGAACTGGGTCAAAAACCTCGGGATATTTTTTTTACGGGGTTTAATAAAGGGGTGCCGAAGTTTTGACGGAAAAGTGATTGGGCAGCTCAGAAATGCCTCGAGGTTAGGCAAAAACCAAGCGAAACCCGGTCGCAGATACCCTTGATCTAAAAATTTGGAAAAAGCCCGGAGAAAACCCCCTATGTGCCCTTGGACTAAATATTTTTACGGATCTACAATTTTCCGGGTTTTTCGATCCCTCCTACCGGGTTTTACTCGATATTTGCCTGATATCCACCCATTTTTGAGCTTTGCCCCTTTTAGTAAAACTTGTAAAAAGGTTTTCGGGGCGTTTCACCCTTCATCGGAGGGTAAAACTCGATTTTTAAACATTAACATTAAGTATGTGAACACTATAATGTTAATGTCAATACAGCATTTAAGAACAAACATTAACACTAACATTAAGTATGTGAACAAGCCATTAAGAACTCTGTTTGTTAGAGGGGCATAGTAGCCTAAGATCAAAAAAGAAGCGTACCAGGCAAGTCAATTGGTTCTCGCAGCCTCTTTTCCATAGTTTTTAAATTCTTTAAACATCGTTCTGCTCTGTTTTAAAAGTTAGGAAGAAGAGTGTAAACAAAATTTACAAAATGGCAAACTTTTCGTCATCGTTTGGATAGTTAGCGACTATCCTGTAAAGAACATCTACCTGTCTGAAATCAGAAGTGTGAACGCATTGAATTTCGGGTGTCTAGTAAAAATGCCAATATCCTGTTTTCTGTAATTTTTTGCTGTATTGCGAAGAACTTATAATAATTCGAAAGTTTTATACATGTTTGGCTCATACACCTGTTTCACCAAGTGTATATTAGGTAGTAGTCAGACGTGTCGCTGAAGAGTTGGAAGGTGGACGCTCGGTAGATAAGCAAAATAGCCAAAATATAAGAGTATATTAATTTATGGATTTGGTAAATTATAAAAACGTGTTAAGAGCACCACTTTGACTAAATTTTTAAAACCTGTGTTAACCAAAAAAGAAATAGCCTGTCAAAAATACAAATATTTTATTTCTCATATAATGATCAAACAACCAGTAAATGTTAATGAGCCAAAAATATACAACAAAAAATTGCTTCTTTCTGCCACTCTTGTCCTAGCCATCCAAGGAGGTAGGGTTGGTGGTGCGTATTTATTTCTGAATGATGTTTAAACGTCTCCTGAGTAATTTTCATATGCCAAAAATAATTAAAAAAAAGGTTGTTTTCTCAAGTTTTTCTAGCCTAAAAAGCCAACTTGTCAAAAAAACATTTCGACCAAAATGTGACATTTTGCCTTGGGGGACCAAGGCAAACCAACCTGAAAAAGTACCTAGATACCCTAAAAAGATGAAATTCAAACATAGTTTTGTTTACTGAGACCCACTGTATATATAGAAACTCTTGTTTGCACACTGTTTTTATGCGTCCAGAGTCACTTTCGAGCGATTTGTGTCTCAGGTATATGTGTGTGTGTGTGCGCATCTCAACTCCAAGCCTCCTAGCCCCCTATGCTCCCGGAAAGGTTAAAGATGCAAATGAATGCGAGCAAGACTCTTGACCAAAAATGCATCTCAAGAGTCTTTTTGCCCAGTTCCATTTGAAAATATTAGCTTTTTAACTAAGAAAACGTCGGAAAAGGCTTGTTTAAATTTGTTTTTAATTACTCAGGAGACTTTTAAACATTATGATACAGTGGATGTGAAATGCGACTCACCAATTGCTTAAGTACCTTATTATGTGTTAATTTGACTGTGGCCAATTGTTAAATCTAGCTCAACGTAAAATCAGTGATCGTTATATCGAGCGGCGACTGGCGACGAACCCTTAAAAGCATTAATCTTCAAAAATTCGAAATGCATGGAAGAAATCTGTGGAAGTTCCCACGAAATAGCGTGGATCTCTTTTTCTGCCGGACCCCACGGAAAAAACATGGGTATTCCCACAGGTAATTGCGTGGGAAAAATGAAGTGGGATCTCCCACGGTTTCTTTTACTCCCACCCCTGATAGCGGGTCAGCACTGAATCAACTCTTGGCTTGAGCGCAACTTTACGTTGAAAAATTATCTTAAGTTATATTTGACTGATCGCAAAAAACGGTCTTATAGACATGCTTTACTTGCCCATTTCCTCGAAATACCTTTTCTGGCTCATCCTAAATCAAATATAAATGAATATTTCACATTCTTAGCACATACGAACCTCGATTTAGTGACTCTCTATGCCTAGTCTCTAGGAAGGTTACTAAATCGAGGTTCGACTGTAATAGCATTCTCGAAAGTTTTTCTCACCTCAAAAGTGTCCACTGAAAACTTAACAAACCGAGGAACTACCTTTGGCTGAAACAGGATAATATTCTTGCCATAGAGCTTGGCCGCCAAAAGCAACTAGGTGAGTTAAGCGGCATATTCTTCCACAGTTTCTAACTTGCCCCCAATAGCAGTAAGGAAGCAAGAATACGGTGTTCCAAGATTGCCGAGCAAAAACTTTATCTTTTCTGTCCTCACTTGTGGATGCAGTTCCTGTTCCCCATAGATTGCTTCAGTTAAAGACCTATAAAAAGAGAAAAGAAAATTAGTAAAGAAATTGATGTAAAAATACCTGTTCAAGCAATTCCCATACGTTTCAATCTCTTTGAAGAATGATGGTAATTTTCCACTGCTCTTTTCCTGAATCTTTGAGCTAGAAATCACCTCTTTGACAAAAAAGACATCATCAGTAACCACGGAATCTTCTACTTCCAAGAATGGCTAAAATTTTGCTGGAGTTCACCTCTGACCGTAATCCTGAAATATCTGCAAAGCGTCATTTCTGTCAAAATTTTTTCTGCTTCTAAAAATAGTTAATAGATCAACAAGTAAGTTATATTCAAAAGAACCTGATACCCCTTTTACTTTTCTGGCGTTGCTGACCATCCTTTTAATATCGCCGTCCTTAGGCATAGAATCAATTTCATAGATGCTTGTTCCCCTTTTAGCAGATGAAAAAATTGGAGGAGAGCTAGCGGCAAGATTTTATAGAGCCATGTTCTTTGTTACAGTCATCTTTTTTTTGCTCTAAAAACAGCTGTAGAGACATTTCAATTGACAAATTATGGACTGCCACTAGGCTTTGAATACATTTGACTTGAGATTATCTCCCAATCAGGCCTGTCGCTTTCTCGAATACTGATTCAGCCATTCCATGGCACCCTCGTGTAGCGCATCTCCAAAATTGCTTCGTACCATTAGCGCTTTTGACAGTTTGCTACATAAGATAACCGTCATAGCTTGATATAGACTTTCCCTTGTTAGATTCCATTGTTCTGCAATTAAAAAATATGCTAAGTAATGTCATTGATAATAATTTTAGGCTTTTATAAGCCAAAGAATAAATTGAAAAATAAAGAAAACAGGGGCTAACTTGGTAGCATATCAATAAAGATGCTGAATGACAACTTTATCTGTTAAAATTTTTGCTGTTGGAATTTTTACTGATAACCGAATTTCGAAATTATAATCGCTCAAGATTAACGGCCATCTTTGAAGTCTACTTGCTGCATAGATTGGAACACCCTTTTTACGACCGAAAATAGCAAGTAGAGGTTTATAATCAATTTGAAGAAGAAAACATATCTGTAAAATCTTTTTATGCCATATATAAGTGCTAAGCCTTCCTTTGCCATTTGACTGTAATTTCTTTGAGAAGGATTCAAAGTTCTAGACGCATCTTCTACCACTTTTATCGATCCGTCCGGGAATTGATGTTAAATCTTAGCGCCTATACCATCTCTAGAATCAACTGCTGAAACGATCATGGGTGTACGAGGGTGGAAATGAACAAGAAGAAGATCAGAAGTGATGATATCTTTAGCTTTTTAGAAGAAGTTTGACATTCCTTCGACACAGACAAAAGGTACGTCTTTCTGCAGAAGGTTGTCCAGAGGAGCGCTTACGTTGAGATGGTAGTAAATATGTCTGAGTAGGCTTTTTATACAAGGTGCCCCCTATTATTCCCTTCCCCTCCCAATACAGCCCTTCTACCCTATTAAATATGTCTGAGTAGGCCTGTTACATAAGGTGGCCCTTATTTTCCTTTCCTCTCCCAATACAGCCCTTATTCACTTTTCAATTACTTTTTTGCTACTTTACCACTAAATTTTTGTTTGAAAATGATTTTTGAACACTTTAAACACTTTGAAGTAGCACCCATTTTTTATTTTCATCTCTTTTGAGGCAAACTTCACGGTTCTAATAACTTTTCCGATTGTAGTCTGATATACCCCAATATATTTTTTTCAAACTAGTGCTTTAACCAGTTCATATGCGTATTACCAATAAAAATGTGCTTTGAGACACTTTCTTGACCAAAAATCGACTTTTTTCATTTGTCCTCCAAAGTAAACACCTTATTTATAGGTACCTTACCATGAGTTATTCACTGGAGCTTGCCAAAAGGAGTCTCTAGATGGGTGTATGATCAAGATTATTGCTCGAATTCTTCTCGCAGGTAAGTCTGTGCGCGCATCTCTAACCCTTCAAGGCTCCTGCCAGGCGGCTTGGCGTCGAGCACACACAAATATACCTGAGACATAAATCATTGGAAAATAGTGCTGGATACATAAAAACAGTATGCATTCCGGAGCTTATATATGTAGTGGGTCCCAGTATACAAAACTATGTTCATACTCTATTTTTTAGACATCTTTGGTACTCTGCAGACTTGGTTTACGTTGGTCACCCAAAGGAAAAAAAATTTGGCCAAATCTTTTTAAAATATCACTTTTTATGTGGAAAAGTGTATTAAAACACTCCTTTTATCGTCTGGAGTTGCTTAGCAGACCTTAAACCCTGATTTTGAAAAAAAAATTTGGGGAGAGTATTTCAGACGAGAGCCCTTTTTAGAATCAGACTTTGACCAATTAATGCTCACGTTACAAAAATGTTTCAGGCACATTTATATATAAAGTCATATTATTGAAAAAGGTTAAAATTATATAAGATTATACATAAGTCAGAATTCCATAAATTCCAGAATTCGAGTGAGACATATTAAATGGTTGAAGAGAAGTTAATATACAGGTTTATTTTCTTTTAATTTTTACTAACCAGCTCGTTTCTTATCATTTTGTCGTTGGCACACTAGCTGTTGGGTTATTCTTCTTCCTCTTTTGCTGTGTGAATTAGAGGGGCTGGTTGGAGGTAAGGTTTTCTCCAAACAGTCGTAGTTGCCTAATTTCATACTGACGTTTTCCTATTTTTTTGTCAACTATACTCACATTTACTAGATGGTTGCATATGATCTCTGGAAATGACCATTTTTATATGTGATTCAGTTTCTATTTTCTTTATTTTCTTCTTCTCTAAACCTATAACAGAATATGAGCTGAGCTGCGTGAAGAAATATGTTCATGAAATATCTGAGCCCAATAAAGGGTAATATCAATAACCAATTTTACGCCCTTCCATATCTTCTAATAAGCGTTTTTCTGCTTTTTGATCGTTCTGTTTAACTTTAAGTATGGCCCAAGGCATTGCAAAAAGGCAGTTTTCTGTATATTGTCGATGGAGAATACATGTTTTAGCGGGGCATGCTCATGTCCATCAGTGAAATAATGCATCGTTTGAATGCACGGGCACCCGACAAGACACAGTAATTTCAAAAGTTTGCTATATAATTCTTGGAAAGTTTTAGAATAGTTGTTTACAAGGCAATTATTAAAATTTTAATTTCCTGCGCATTCACGGTCTTTCAAAACGCCCGAAAATAGATCTTTTTACTTCCACACCTATGTTTGCACGGCGCAGTGGTAATGTTTTACGTTAAAGGAGTAGAGCTGGTAGTTGTTAGAGCTGTGCATTTGTCCTTTTTCGATTATGCGATTGCTCTGATTTTGGTCATCTCCAGATGCAATTACGATTACTTTAAAAAATGAAAAGCGATTAATCGTAAAAAATTTCTACTGCGATTAATCGCGCGATTATGCGATTATTTTAACTCAACGCAATAAAGTGTATGACCTGCTTGTCGAGAGCTGACACTTCACCTGCAAAACAGATATCGGTCAGGACTTAGTCAATGAATACCTGATTGCCGAATGTAAAATTGCTTTTTATATTGTTTCATGGATTCCTTCTCGTCTTCTTCGATCCTATCCATCTCCTGGAATAGCTTCAGAAAAGGCGCATGAGTGGACAAGTGCTGCTTCAAATCCTTGATCCCTCGGTTTGACGTCTTGATTTGCTTCTGGCATGCATTGCACTCAGCTTTTGTTAGCGAAGTTCATGTGAAGAAAAAGCGGCCACCTCTATCTCCCTCAAACTTGATTTCTCAGAAACAGTCGAACCTCTATATAAAAACCCCCACATAACGAATACCTCTACACAACGAACGGCTGAGGGCGATTTAAATAACGAAGGCCTCTAGGAAAAAGACTTCTTGATAGTGAATCCTCTACTACATAGCGAACAGCTGGGGCCGGTCCATTGGCGTTCATTATATAGAGTATCGACTGTATAGCTCATTCTAAAAAATGAACTGTAAACAGCTAGGAAAAATATTAAGTGAAATGCCCAATTCTATAACAAACGGACGCATGAAACGTCAAGACTTCTCTTTTCAAATCGTTAAAAATTCTTTGCGATTAATCGCAAAGAATCGCAAAAATTTTCGAAATGCGTTTGCTTTATTGAAAAAGCGATGCAATTATTTTTGCTCAAATTTGATGCGACTCTTCTTGCGAGTAATCGATTGTGAACAGCTCTAATTTTTGTTTACTTTGATTTTTGTCGGAGTTGTCTATTCTTAATGAGCAACTTTTAGACGAAAAAAAATTTGAAAAAGTTGTGCCGCAGGCGAAAATTCGAACAATTCGATTGTCTTTCTTGATCATTGAAGAAGGGCAAAGAAGGAGGTTGAGCCAAGAAAGGACAAATCTTTTTAAAAAACGATATCTGAGAACCTTGCCTTATGGGCATTTAGACGATGCATCACTGACGCGTTTCACTGACGGGTAGGGTTCCGCAAATGTGATCAAAATCCACATCCGTGACTTTTAAACTTTTGGCGATAATTTTGAAAATACAAAAACCTCAAAAAAGCCACATGTGGTTTTTTATGACTTTTCATGTGGCTTTTTAGCCACATTTATTCTTGTTTGTTTGTTTTTTATTTAAATCTTTTTTTACAATTCTTTTCTCAACAGTTTTATTGAAAATATGTGCATCAACACGTTAGAGACTTCATAATAGTGATCGCAAGCTTATAACGTCTGAAATATCATCATCGCTCGGTCGGTTTCTGAGTACATGCTTAATCCATAGCAGTGCAGAAAAAGGGTGCGTTATTGTTTCGCCATTCTTTCAATCTACTAAAACAAAATGGGGGCTAAGGCAAAATTTGTAATTATTTTTTCGGCTTTTTATAATATTGAAGACTTATTGTCTAAAATATTTTTCTAAGCATTATAAAATGGTTTGAATATGGTTAAATGCTGTTTTCTTAGGGTTTTTTATTTTTAGTGAATGAAGCCAAAAATAGGCGTTCATAGAGCCAAATTTTGCAAAAAAATGCCTTCCTCCTCCCTTTTGTTTTAAGAGATGGAAAAACGTCACTTTACCGAGAAAGCTCGTTAGCTAGGAGCAGATGATAGGGGATAGCAGATATAGGAATAGACAAATAAATTTTTCCTAAAGCAGACAGTATCTGAAGGTCTTGCAATACCAAAGCCTATTTTCTAAATATTGGTTTGCGACAGTTGAAAAACATCACAAACCACAATAAGATCTACAACACCACAGCGAGTCTTTAGGTAACTTTTGTTAGTATTTTAA
>JAKMXJ010007387.1:0-11047 GCA_029339935.1 Anguina tritici
TAGAGTAAATAGGGCAATACAAACATCTTTATGATTACAGCCTCCAGGGGTTACGATTGTGTAAACACAGCATTTAAATTATTACATTAAAAGTCTTACTTTGGTTTTCCCAATAATATTCAGGGAAATGGGCAAGAAGAGAGTAGCCATAGTAGGTGCTGGAGCTAGTGGAATAACAGCAGCAAGGTTCACCTACAACTGACTCTGGTCAAACCTATCCCCGTAAATTTCAGACAATGTGTCGATTATGGTTTTGAGCCAGTCATTCTTGAGAAGTCGGACGCCTTGGGAGGAATTTTGCATTATAGCGAGGATCCGAAGAGTAAGAACCAACTAAAAAATTATTATATTTGATATTTTAGGACATAGTGTCATGCACAGCACAGTCATGAAGTACTCCACTGAATTGTCTGTCTTCAGCGACTTTCCGGCTCCTAAAAACTATCCTCAGTTTATGCACCACACGCAAGTAGGTAAAACGACACCTGGTCATGGTTATTTTCAAAATTGTTGATATTATTTGATAAAAATACTGGTTTTTCTAAGATTTTTCTATTCTGATAGTCCACAATAGGCAAAATGTCCTCAAGAATCCGAATCTGAAATCAGAATTCCAAAAACGTGCTTGGTCGCCGAGATACAATCAGAACTACTGTCATTTTGAAACAAGCCTGTGCATGGGCCGGTCCAATTTAGTTCCGGCTCGGCACGGTAAGGCCCACCTTATTCTTGGAGCCTGTTTGTCATTCTTTCTGGCAAAATCACATCGTTTTCGCTGGCGATGGGGAACTTACAGCACAATAAAAAAGTGCAAAATATTGTTAGCAACTGCATCCGAAAAGCTACACAAAAATTCAATTATGTCAAAAAACAGCCTTTGAAAAAGTCTGCATACTAAATCACTTTTTGAGGAAATTTAATGCTGGCCGAGCCGCACATGTCAAATTACCGGGCCGGGACGCTCTGTTGACGGTTCGTGCAAAATCCTGATCTCAGCAACCAAGCATCTTTTTTGGAATTCTGATTCTAGATTCGGATTCCCCAGGACATTTTGCCCACTGGGGATTCTCAGATATAATAGTCCTAGCAAAAATGGATAATTTTCTTCAAGAATATTAAAAATTTGGAAAAATAATTACACCAACTGTCCTACACATGTCCACACAAGTATTAGGTCATTCGGAAAGTTCTGTTACATAATTTGTACAATACCTTTTTCCATGTTGTGGTCATCTTTTTTATTTTGTAGCCTGGACATTGCTTTTACAATATTGTTTAGGCATATGGCGATGAAAGATCACACTTGATCTATATGCTATTTATGTTCGATCTCGGGAAAAGTGCGAATGAAACTGCACAGCTAATTTGTGAAGCTTATGGAAACGAGACGGTGAACCGAATGACATGCTGTCGATGCTTCCAAGAGTGAGTTTACATATCATCAAAGCCTTTTTTTACCCCTTCCGTCTCAAGGTTTTGCTCCGGTAACAGAGATTTGGTCGAAAATCCTCGAAGTGCCTGTCCAAGCAATTTTGACTAATTTTTCTTGAAAACTGTGGTGGAATCAGGCATGTGCACGGGCCAGCCCTGGACGGACTGCAAAGTTAAAATTTCCAGCGGGCTGGGCTGATAATCTTCCGGACCGAGCCAACCCGCAAAAGCCCGCCGTATATGAAAGTCCAAGATTCGGCCTTCAGCCCAGCTTTTTGACTTGGTACTGCCTGTCGTTTTTCTCAAAATTTTTCTCAAGAATCGAAGACGACTCGAAAAAAGAAAAGAGTGGACCAATTTAAAAAATGGGTCGAAATATGACACTCGTGCTACTTTTGTGAAGAAACGTCCATATGAGTTTGTTATCCGGTATACTGACGCTGAGCCAAACCGGGCCGGCTCGGGCACAGAAATTTGGGCTCGTGCACATGCCGGGGTGGAATCAGAGCCGCGTCTAACGGTTAATCAGCTGTTGGAAAGGATGAATGCTCCGCAGGCAGCAGTGTGCGAGCATCTCAAAGTAATCGGAAAGACTGATAAGCTTGAGTGTACTCTCAGAAAACAACAAACAGCAACGACTGAGCAGTCTCTAACGCACTATCGTTGAGGCAGAGTCATCAGCCATTTCTAAATTCACGAGAGATGAGAAGTGGGTCCTCAATCAGAATATCAAGAATGTCCAGAATGAGTGGACCGTGATCAAAATCCTTCGCCCTGGGATTTTTTTTCTCAGTTTGATAAAATGTCCACGGAATAATCTTTTTTGAGCTTCTTCCTCCATTATCGTATTGGAGTTGCATAAATTTGTTGAAAATATGAAAAGACCGCTGTCCAGGCTACAAGTTAAAAATAGATAGAAAAAGATCGAATAAACAAAAGATAACAATGGAAAAAGATACTACCGTTTCAAATCTTCTAACAAAACTTTCCGAATGACCTAATAACTTATTTTTTTAGCAAAATAGGTTGTAAAAAGGTTTTCTGTCACTTTCAGGCACTCAAATATTTACAAGACTACGCAGATAATTTTGATCTACTAGGTCATTTCAGACTTAATACGGGTACTTTTTATTCATTTGAGCATTAGTTTTTCATCTTAACTTTTTGTAGAAGTTTGCCAAATTACTAGGTCAAAAAATTATAATAATACTGGAACTTGGATGGTAGAATACTTCGACATAAATTCAAGGTAATTTAATTTTATTAAAATGGAGACAAATTTTAGAAGGAAATTGCGGCATTCTTTATGGTAGGAGTATAGAATGTGTTGCTCGCCTGAAAACTCCTCAAAATTGACTCTTACTACTCTAAAGCGTATTAAAACCGATAAAAACCGTGATCTCAGGTGTTCGAAGACCGAATTTCTGAGAGGGGGGGGGTACGGGTGGTAAATTCTGCAAAAAATAAGCCGAACCTAGACTGATACTCCCATCATTAAGCGTCAAAATTACTAACTTATTAACGTATTTCCACTAACAGAAGTCCTCCTCAAAAACCGGAATTTCCTTGATTTATGACCGAGGCATGCCTGTCTCCTACTACCACCTCCTTGATAATGCTTACTTGATTCCAGCCGATGTGGCAGGGTCCTCTATGATGGGGCGCTTGATATCCTCTGGAAGATCCTTAGTCACTTCAATCTTCCCCTCTCGTTTGATTTTCTAATATAGTTGGATGAATAAAGAAAATTCTGGATTTTACGGAGGGCTTCTATTAGACAAAATACAGTAATCTAGCCAAACAGGCTTTGCAGATTTTTACATGAAAATTCTAGTGAAAAGAACGTAATCACAGAAGAATTTGACGCAGTTCTTATATGTGAGTTTTCTTACTGGTGTAGAACACGTTCTTTTTGCAAACCTTAAAAAATTGCAGGCACAGGAATACATGCACGGGCTTGGAGACCACCTGCCTATAGGCTAGAGAAAGCTTTCAAAGCAAGTTATTTGAAGGATTTTTTCGAAACAGCAATTTATAAATATATCCGGCACTAGTGCCATATTTTTAGGGGAGGGTTGTTCACTCACAAAGCTACAAAAATTCTTTGAATTATCTTAACAAAACTGTTGTCATTGTGGGATTTGGTAAACCTTTTCTTGTTTTACTGGCTGAATTTATCATATTTCTTTAACAGGAAACTCAGCTGTTGATATTGCATGTAATTTGAAACAGTTGGTGTTAACCTAAAATTAATTTAATTAGGTTATTTTAGGCGATTTAGCACCTGTCGCTAAACAGGTTAGTTATTACACCTACCGAGTAATTTTTACAAGGCAGTGGTCAGTATTAACTGGTGGTCCAAAAGTTGACTTGTTATGTAGGAAAGTGCCTCAAAACACATTTTCAGTCGTCTTTAGCGTATAAAAATTACTTATAATTAGAGATGATGATTTGACTTCGGTCGGTAATTCGGTACGGTATTTTTGCCCTAAATTGTCTCGGTAGGTACAGTATTCCTGCATACGGAATTCCGGTATACTGTACCGTTCGGATTTCTTCTTATAATAGAGCCCCAGTATATAAGTTCCACTTTTTTAACTAAACTTATTTGCTTTATTTTTGCCTAAAAATTAATTTCAGGTCTATCTGGCTTCAAGGTGTATTATTTACACCTATCGATTATTAAATTTTAGTTACGTCCATTTTTTTTAGACGCCCTACTTGGCTATTGGATCAATTAGTCTGCAAAAAACCTTGGGACTCAACATTTAACAGGTCCATTGATTTTAAATTATAATAAGCATCTATTTGTATATTACCGCTTTCAGCAGGTTTCATGCGTTTGGAAGAAAATACGTCCCCAAATTTGTTAGAAATTTTCTGTGGGAATGGCAGGCAGAAAAATTTTCCCACGGCATGAGCGGTGCAAATGAAGTGGCGCATCGCTTTCTTAGGCTTATTTAATATTACACCCATAAAATGTCAAACAAAAACGTTATTTTTGTTTTAGTTGTAATTTCACCTTCTCCAACTGTTTTCCGTACCACTTGGCTAGGTAGTTACAAGTATGTATACCAATTGTCTTAAAAATTATTTTTTAGTGGTCGTGTGTTGGTATTTTCTTCTCTTGTTCAAGTTGTCGACATTTAATAAATAAATATTGTAGATAAAACCCAACCTGTTGTCCTTTGCAGAAAATGGGGTAGAGTTGGAAGACAGAAGCTTGATAGAAGATGTCGATGAGGTCTTACATTCGCCAATACAGGGTGCCGCATTATAAACACCCAAGTTTATTTTTGCCATAACTTTTTTGAATATGACCTTTTTTGTGAGATCTTTTTCCTAGTCTATCGAGGAGTTACTAGCAAAATGAATAATACCAAAGTTTCTTTTTTGTCGTGTTCACTTTTAAGCATTTTGGTGTTATCAAAACTTTTTTCAGATGTCTTATTCGCCTCAAGAACGATTAGAGTGTGTCTAATGGTTTATTGAAGAGGGCAAGAGCTTCGAAAACTCTCAAGAGAGATACCAAGGAGAGTTTTGTGCAGTCAATTGCAATGCTACAGCGCCAGATACAAAGAGAACCAAGGGGATTGTATTTGAAGTTCCAAGAAGTGGATGTGAAGAACAAGAAGAGGATTGGGACAGAGGTTTTTCTTTCTTATATTTCCCACCTTTTTTGGTGCGCCTGCTTTATTTGCCTTGTCGGCATACTCGCCGAATGTCACGCCAACGGACTTCTTTTTCTGGGGTGAATCAAAAGCCGCGTCTACACAACACCAATCGCTTCGATGGCTGTACTCCGAAGAAGAATGAAACCAGCCTTCCAATAGCTGTCTTGGGACATGATCGACAGAGCCATCGGAGCCTACGAAAGAATACTGCCTGGCCGTGAATGGAAGAAGCAAAGAACAGGAATACATGAATAAGAAGTGTTGAATTTTCTACAAAAACATCGAAAATGTTTGTCTGTTGATTTTGTCGAATGTTTCGAGCAAAATATTATTGGCATTTTTGATACCACTCTGTTTGCCAATAACTCCTCTATAGACTAAGAAAAAGATTTCGCAAAAAGATGTGAATTCCAAAAAGTTGTGTCAAAAGTCAACTCGGCGGTTTATAATCCGTCACCCTTTATTTTTTACTTGTTGACGCAGGCTGTTTTTAGGTTATCTTTGCTACCGGCTACGATTTTGACTTCTCGCTTCTCGAAAATGGTCGTTTGATTAGGGTGAATTCCTTTACTCTTAAATTTACATGCTGTTGGTTTTTGCAGGTCCGATACAATGATTTCCATCTTTTTCAACATATGTCAGATTTTTTGATTTATAAATGCTTCATTGTTCGTCTATAGGTACCTGCCCGGTCTTTTACCTACTCTTGCTGTAATAGGACATGTCCAGGTCTGCTTTACAGAATTTAATAGACCTTCAGCCATAATAATTTAGCCTCGGGGTTCGCTGTGGCCGGTGGCGGAGATGCAAGCTCGCTTCTTCTTCCATGTTCTTTCAGGTCGAATTCAGCTACCAACACCTTTCAAGATGAAGGTATTTAGTTTTTTGTAAATCACTGACTAAAAATACTTCTGTTAAAGGAGGAGCTGGAAAAATGGCGCTGCTACATGTCCCTCAACTATTTGAAGACACTAAGACATACCCAAATTGTATCTTTAAGCTTTTTAACATATCTTTGCTCATATTTTTAAAACTATTACAGGAAGATTTCGTGGATTATTTAGATCGTCTGGCTTCCGCCATTGGTAGTTGCTTCTATTGTAACTTTTATAGTTAAAATTTTAAAAAATTCAGGTGTTAAACCCAACATTTTCTCTTTGCTATGGACAGATCATCGTCTTGCTCTCCAATGCTTCTTTGGACCCTGTACCTCTCATCAGGTAAATCGATTGTTTTGCCAACGTATTCTTAAACTAAATTTTCAAGTATCGTCTTCATGGAGTTCATGCATGTCATAGTGCCCGTGAAACAATAATAAACTCTAGAGTAACATACTCTTCTCACCTTGCAGGATCTGTTATTATGACTATTTATCTTGTCTTGGTGCTATTGTTCTGGTCATTATACTGATCTTTTTAATGTTAGGTCATTTTTCGTTTTAACGACCTTGCCTCACTGTTCTACCCAAAGCTGGGTCTGCGTATTCTTAATCCAAATTTTGAAGTCTTCTTCCAGTTTTGATATTGATCTTTCTGTAGCAGGGTTTATGATCATGTAAAACTAAACGATTCTGTCCTTTAAAAGGCAAAAGCTCGATTTAGTGTCACCTTTTTTAATAATGGTTGTCACTTAATCAAGGCTTTCCTCTTTTGAGAGTAAAGTCGTAAATTTTCACAGAAACAAATTGCATATTCAGAACTCTTGCGATTTTTGCTTCTAGAGACATTATATCAGAACACGCAAAAGATTTTGAAAATTGGGGTAGACCTTTTGGTCACAAAGTTTGGATAAGGTCGCTTAAATGTACACAGTGTAGCTTTTTATTTTATTAAAAATTCATTATTACAGTAAGTTATAAGACAATGAGAGCTTAATTTCTCTCTCAATGATCCTAAGAGAGCAGCTTTTATCTAATGCTCAACACTTTAACAATTTCCTGTTTGACAAATACAGAGCAGTCCAATTTTTTGCCCCAATGAATTTTGGCCATAACTACATTGATTGATCAAAGGTCTGGGGCCAAGCATAAATTTTGATTTATACAGAGCAATTGGAACCTACTCAACTGAAATATTGCCTGGTCGTGAATGTAAAGAGCACAGAATATGCTGGTTAATCGCTGAAATACTCTTATGTGTTTCGCTGAATTTGTTGAGCTTTCTGAATAAAGCGTTATCGTGCATTTTTGGTGTCATTGGGTGTGTCCATGTCTCCTCTCTCTTTTAAAGGACCATAGCCGTCTACGAAAATGAGAATTGCGAAAATTTTAATTATCTGCATTTAAATTTTAAATGTCGTCTTTTATTTGATCAAAACCTTAGTCTCACGCTGAGAAACTATAGAGGCACAATAGTCGACTACCTCTTGCAAACTGCCAAGGTAAAAGGACACTTCGTGGTGGTTTTTTGTGGTAAAACGCCAACTCGTTACATTTTACATCAAAGTCGTCCTTTAAGGTTTCCAAAGCAACCCCAAAGTCGGCCTATCCTTGATTTGCGCCTAACGGCGCTCGGCCTAATTTGAAGCCTAAACAGCGTAGGATTGAACAAATGACTTTTTTGATTATCTTTTATTTTTTATATCGTATATGCTCTATTAATTACCCACCTTCCAATAGTTAAACCTCCCTCAGAAGAGGGTTGAAAAGCAATTACCCACGCTCTAATAGCTACCCACCTACAAGCAGCCAAGTAAATGTTATTGCACAAAAAATTTAACAATTCATGCAAAATGTTCAAGAGTCTTAAAAAGTCATCTTCATTAAACCCTCATATATCTATTTTTCCAGTTCATGTTCTTCGTCGAGCTCCCAATCCTCCAGGCCACCTTTTTCGAAGTCGTTCCTGCCGTCATGGGCATTTTTTGTGTCCAGAGTTCTTTCGGAATATTCAAGTACCAATGCATGCATCTTGTTTGAAGCAAATGATCTTTTCAACCTCTTATTGATTGACAGGTTTCACTTCGTCACCTTTTAGTTGAATCTCTTCGATTTCCGGTCCTCATTTAAAGAAAAGAAACATCAAAGGGGTCTGTAAAAACAGAACCAGCCTAAAAATATCGAGAAAAATTTTTTAACGACAAACTCCAAATAGCTCTTTTTTCCTGTTGAGAATAAAAAAATTCAAGCCAAATTTGTTGCTAAAAGTAACGACCGCTCTAATAGTTACCCACGCTCCAATAGTTTACCCCCAAAATAATCACCCATGGGCAATTTATAGAGCATATATGGTAATGACCTTGGCAAAATAAATTTAGGCTCAAACCAAGAGTAGGCCGAACCCTATTCGCCCCACTTCACAAAATTACCTTGGGAATTCATGGGTGTGTAGAGTTTAATAAATTACCTATAAATAAGGTGTGTTGCGTTGGGTGACCAAGGCAAAAAGTCAATGCTTGGTCAACGTTTTTTTCAAAAAATTGTCTTTTATGTAGGAAAGTGCTTCAAAACGCTTTTTTATCCTTTTCAACGTATAGGAATTTCTCTGGAGACTTTAAGGAGACGCCAAAGATTACTTTGATGTAAAATGTAACGAGTTGGAGTTTTACTATAAAAAAGCACCACGAAGTGTCCACCATGAACTATCTCCATCACGAACTGTCCTATGTCCAACTGGCAATGTCAAGCAACGTTGGGCTCGACTAGTCGATAGTTTAGTAAACTCGAATTTCAGAAAGTTATTGCAGAAATTAATTAATGCGTTCATAATGCCCTCCCCCCGTACAAACGGAGCAGCCACCCAACTTTTACAAGAATTCATATAGACCTTTGAAACAATTCTAGTTAAATTAGTATCTTGTTGCGAAACGGAAAAATTCACAAAGGGATAAAAGTGACAACCGCGATAAACTCTTTTTCTTCCTCTTCTTCTTCATGCAATCACCTGAAATTGCAATCCGAAAAACACACAGGTTATTTCCAGTTCCTCCGGTGATCTTTATTGCATTCTATTTTTTAAGTTGATTGCCTTTCTTTGTTCTAATTTCTGTGCAGTGTTTGACCTGTTCTGCTATTTAAACTTGATATCATCGTTACAGTTTCATTTAGTTGTTTTCACAGCTTTTTGGGGGTGGGGTTAGGATTTAGGGTTTTCTAATTTGGGCCAGAATTGGAATGTTGCCAATATTGCCGATGTTGGTCAAAATTAGCCCAGTTTCTGGCTGAATATTGGCACCAATACCGCCATTGTTCAACCCTAGTATGAATAGTGTGTTTAGTGGCTAATATCCAGACCTTTAACTTTATTGAGTATTTACCCCAAAAGCTTAAGATACCTGGCACTATTTAATCCTAGGCAGGGCTAGCCAGTGTATGGAAGTATACTTTACAAAGCATCTAAACTTGCTGAATTGTAAACTAGGAACATTTTTTTTTATTTTGTGAGTGTCAGACGGGTGACCCACCAACACTGACTTCATGCAGTTTTAATGTGAAGACGGTACCTTTGGTTTGCTTAATGGTATCTACCATACCTTAATGGTCACATCTTAATGGTCCGATACAAAACTTTGGTGTTCGGATGCCTCTTGTTGTTATTTTAAAAAGAAAAATCTGATGTTGATGAGCTCTGTTTAATTTTTAGTTTTAGACCCAATAGGACAATAAAAAATAGATGTGAGAAGAAACAACATTTTGAAGATTTTGGCAGGTGGTGTCAAGAGTGGTTTTAAAACTCAGCCTCACCTGAACTCATACTTAACGTCAACCAATAGTTGACGTTTTTGTTAATAGCTTAAAAAATGTAAGCTCAGTCTCACCCTCAATTTCATACTTATTTCTTTTTCTCGCCTTCAAACTAATCCTCAGCTTATTCTAAATCTCGACTAATGAGCTTTATCATATTTTTTCTGTATTTTTTTATGCTTATTTATGTTTTCGGATGTCGCTATTCTCCGCCGATTCGCCCAGTCAATCTAGTATGTCTGCAAAAAAGCGAAGTAAGCATGCGTTCGGGTTGTTCCACATCAAGATTGAAATGATGGGGGTAGCAAAAATTAAGTGCTCTCAGGTACGACATTTTTTTGGTTACTTTCCATTGTCGCCAAGCACAAAGCATCTATAGCGAAACACTGGGAAAGGATGCACAAAGACAAAGATCAACCAGCCAACAAAATTTTCATTTCTGAGTCTGAAGCAGAGGGGAGCTTAACGAAATGTAAGCCACAAATTTCACTGCCTGACCCCTGCAAAATCTCAACTAGATCAAAGAAAATATTCTGTTCAGAATATTCTGTTGTTTACTTTTCTGTTTAGATCAGTCTTCTCGCTTCGTGTTGGATGTTTCCTCATACCTTACAGCTAATCATCATACAGATCTCCGACGAAGACCTTGCTAGCATGGACACATAATCTGGCCTTCTTGTTCAGCTTAAACCTGACCAGCCAAAGTAACAAGCTCCAGTCAATTCAGTTCTTCTTCTAAATCGGACAGATTTAAAAGCCTCACAATGCAAAGAAGATGCTGTCGGAAGAATGCATCAAGATTTCGTCTCACTGTCTTAAACGTGCTGTACATCGAAGATTGCAGTTCTGGGTCGTTACCTGAAGATCAAAGAAAAAGTGATAGAACTGTGGAAACATTCAACAGAGTCAGATAATAAGGCAACAAGCCCTTCTCCTTTCTCTCTCTTTCTCCATTTTTCTGTGCTTCAGCTTTGCCACGTTAGAGATGCCACGTTGACTGCTCCCGCTTCTCCCTGCACGTCATTGAAGCGAATACCATGGCGGTCCTTGAACTTTCCCATCCAACCCTGGCTTGCTTCAAAATCGATGATTCCTAACTGCTCTGCGATCGCCAGAGCCTTCTCCTGTATGCAAACAAACTAATGAACAGAAAGTGGAAGTGTAATGTAATTACCTTCAATAAGTCGCCACTGACAAGAACATTTTGACTTCTGACCTGCTTATGCCACGTGACAAGAGCTTCTTCCATCTGATCGTGCTT
>JAKMXJ010007411.1:0-15465 GCA_029339935.1 Anguina tritici
CTTCACATTAAAGTAACCCCACATTAACGTAACCTTTTTTACGGTCCCGTGAAGTTACGTCAATCCGAGATTCGACTATACGCATAAAAAATCACATATAAAATCTACATAAAATCAGCCATTTTGTTTGTCTTTGTTCGATGTATTTCGTCTGGTTCACCTTCATAAAACTTGAAGCTTATCTAATCACGCTTACATTTGCCTGTTTTAAAAGATTAATCCGGAGTTATAACAGTTTACTTATAGAAGCTACTTTTGTCAAAAACACGCTCTTCTTTCGTTTTTATGACCAGGTTTACTTAAGACATTAAGCTCATAACAACATTAATAATCAGATTAACACTGACGATATTTTTATTGGTACCTTTCAACACGGTAGTTTCTATTATAAAAAAATTAAATTCAGAAAATTTTACGCTTATTATACGTATCGGTTCTCATTTCTTAAGTTAAGTGAATGAGTTCAAATGTAATGAAAATTTGCTCTTAAATTCTAAAAAATAATTTTTGACTGTTATGAATTTTCGTTAATTTTCATCAAAAATTTTAAAATTGAGACAAAAGAATTTACAACCCAATATACCCTCAAATTCTGTGATTAAGTTTTTTTGGAGAGAAGGCAGCCAGTTTCATTCTAAAAAATCATCAGAACCAAGAAACCGTTAAAAAATAAAGCAAAGCTTGAGTTTCAAAATCTTAAGTGTGGAAATTTTCTGAGGTCGAAAGAGAATGGCCTATTAGCCCAAGCTAGGAAGAATACGTTAATGTAGCCTATTTTACACAACCATTTTGTGAATTTCTGGTGTGAATAACTCGAAATGTTATTATTTAGGTATTACTTGCTGATGTATTATGACTCCGCCAAAGTTAGTTTAAATGCGCATGCTAAATACTTTTCACTTTCAGTGTGTGAAAATGCCAGACGAAAAGCAGCTATTTCTATTTGCGCAGGCTCTGCCTAGTTCAACCTCTGATGTTGCCTTAGTAGAAAGGTGCTTCACTCTTATACACACCTAGAATTTAACAATTTTCTTTGTTTAGAATCCAAGAATGCGCAAACTATCGCAACAAACATGGTGCTCATCCAACCAAAGCTTTGGAAAACATCCCTGCTGACCATATTCTGCAAACCGCTGTGGGGCACAACCATATCGCCTTCTTGTTTAAGGTAGTGGGTTCAGCGAGCTATTATCAAGAGCACCAGTATATGTGTGTGATTTAGGATCATCGTGTTGCCCGTCTTTCGTTTGAGGTTGTTCAGAATAAAGTGGAGACCTGTTCATCCACTGAGAAGTCGTGTGCTGCTGTTAGCAACTCTTCATTAAACTCTGTGTCCACTGCTATTGCTGCGGAAGCCAATGCCAGCAGCAGTGATGCTGTGCCGTCATCTTCAGTCGTCTGCCAATCTAATGCTTCTAGCGCTTCCACTCCAGCAGGTAGTACAGCTGCATCCGTTCAAGGTAATTTTTTATTTTAGAGCTTGCAAGGGAATGTCACGAACTGCATACCTGCTTATTGTAATTCTGTTAATGACATCTTGTACACCCTAGTCAATTCCCTTATAATGTAAAGAGAGCAGACGTACAGAGACCCTTAGGAAAAAGAAGGAAAAAGTGGCGGCGTAGTTTAATGGTGGCACATCAGCCTCGGAGACTGAAAGCTGCAGGTTCGATTCCTGCCACTACCATTTTGCCTCTTGCTTCTCAATCAACTTTTCTATACTAGACGCTAGCGCTTTTGCGAATAGCAAGAAAAAATTCCAGTTGTTAGCCTCTGAGCATCCTGGAATGAGCCAAAATATCTATTTTTGAGGAATTCGATTGGCTGTATTTTGGTTTTTTGATTTAAAGGGCATGGTAACCCAAGGTAAAAAAGCGCATACCAAGCCAGTCAATTCGTTCTCACGGTCTTCTTTCTGTAGCTTTTTAGATTCCGTAAACACCGTTCTGCGCAGTTTTAAAAGTTAGGAAAAACGCTGTAAACAAAGTTCATAAAAACTACCGAAAAAGGCTACGAGAACCAAAAACATGCCCAGCACGCGTCTTTTTCGTTTGAAGCGGACTACCATGTCCCGTTAAGGTGGATAATTTGATATTTATAACTTGCATCTACTTTATGATTTTAGTCTTGTTGTGATGTTAACATAACTCATTTGGAAGTTTCTAGAAATCGTCGACTTATGGTATGGACCGTAAAATTTTCAATTTAAAAAGTTCTAAATGGGTCCTGGGAACGTCACAACAAGACTCAACATCATAAAGTAGATGCGTGTTATAAATATCAGATTTGCCGCCATTAAATAAAAAAACCGGGGTACAGCCAATTTAATTCCTCTACAATTATATAATTCCTCGGCTCCTTCCGAGATGTTCAGAAGCTTGAAATTTGTGAGCCTCTTGTAAGTTACAACTCGACTTTTTCTTTCTGTGCCCAAAAATTCTTGCGGCTAGCATAAGTAAGTCAACTACCCTCTATAAGATGGCATTAATAGAATAAGCATAAGCGGGCATACAGTTCGCGCACCTCCCTTGTTAGAGAAATATAGGGATGATTTTTCATAACATTTTGGGAAAATTAAAAAATGTATTTCTTTGGTCAGATCTCCTCCTAAACATTATTTACTAACATTAATCATACTATTATAGCTTCTTACGCAGCAGCTACTGCAGCCGCTGCAACTGCAGCCGCTAACCGTACGGCCAAGATAAGACGTGTGATGATGGCTGCAAGAGCAAGACCAGGTGGTTTCTGCGGAAGAACTGGAGTCATTGGTTAGTTTATTAAGTCAGGATTCAGTGAAAAGTTTTAAATTGTTTCAGTTGACCGAGCTCGACCTCTGGTGCCTGTTTCTTCGATCCCTGAAGAATTAATTGCTCAAGCTCAGGTAAGAAAGCAATTAGTATAGTTTTTTTTTAATAAACTTGTTCTCTGAAAAAAACATGGTTAATGTTAAAAAGCGTATAAATTAAGGTTGTGCTACAAGGCAAGACGCGTGATGTCATCGTTCGCGAGCTGCAAAGAACAAACCTGAACGTCAATGAAGCAGTAACTTTATTCTCCATCTGTAATTTGAATAGATGGAATTCTTAGCTATTCAGGTGAACAATTTATTGAGCAGAGATGATGATGAAGGAGATGACTTGGACAATGAGACCAGCGAGGCATATCTGCACGAAGAAGTAAAAAAGAGATTATTAATGGGCAAACTTAAACTCGCGACACTTTATATTCTTACTTTATATATAAGACGCTTCTTTCTAGTTGCTCTCCTTGTTGGATGCTGGGCTCAGAAGCGACGGAGCGGGAACAGCCATTATAGACCATGACAATGTTAATAGCTTTTAAATTTATATCTTTGAATTATAAATCAATTCCTCAGGTTTACGCTTCAACAGAGGGCTATGAGTACTTGGTGTCCCGAGACATAGCTCGTCGACGTGAAGATGTGAAATCAAAAGACCGATCAAAGGATTCTGGTGAAAACTCTTCCTTTGTGACTGACCAGCTTACCTTCGGAGATTCTTTGGAGTATTGGACTGAGTTCCCACAAGGAGTCAAAAAATTCATCAAAATATCTGCTATGAATTCCGACCTTTTTGCCTTGGCTGATGACGGCCGTCTTTATAGTTGGAGTTGGGGAAGACTGCGTAAGCCATCTAATTTGCCACACCATGTCAACTCTCGCTTTATTGATATTTCGCGTATGTATTTGGTCTTTTACGAAATCATTTTGCTAGCTTTGTTTATTATAGTAGCGGAGAACTCTCGATCCAGTGATCAGCCTGAAAAAATCATTGATATCGAGTCATGTGCTTGGAGGTCTGTTGTGCTGACCAATCAGCTGCGCGTGGGGTTGGTTGTTTTTATTCGTTTTAATTTGTGTTTTATGCTATCAATTTTTGAAATCTAGTTCATTTATGGATGCTGCTTGTGGTTCGAAAATATTCGACACCTTTTTCGAAGGTCGTTTAACTTCGATTATAAATGAAAATCTTAAACTTCAGATGCGTAAATTTAGGTTTGGTGGATATCCCAGACGGTGAAGCTGTTGAAAAACTGCATGTGTCGCCCCTCTTTTCGGCAGTTCAAACTACAAACAACTGCCTATTTTGGAGGTTTGCCGTATGATTTCATTGCTTTTCTCTAGCCGTCAATTTCAGGGGGATTTACCCTTTTAATGAACGCCGAAAAATCTTTGAGAAGTGCAGGAACAAGAGTCGCAAACATGTTACTTTTGATACCACTGAGATTGTTGAAGGGTATTTAGTTTCTTTCCTCGTTTATACACAAAAAACAAGACTTACACGCATGCACACACAAAATTTGTTTAGGAGTGAAGTCAGAACCAAATCCATGCCTATCTACTCTGCAGGCTCAGTGGCAATCAACTTCTCTGGAGGCCTTCCCATGATTGGAACTCTCATGGAAGCAGCTTGGACATTGAATGAAACATGTCGTTTTCGGGTAATTTTTGTTTAGGATATGCTAAGCTTGAACGTTTGATTTACGGAAACAAAATTTCGAAAACAGGCACATTTTATAAGTATCCTAAAGTAGGAGTAGTTTAGCTATTCCTTTATAAAATGTGTTTTCCATACTGATTTATTCTTCAGTGCTGAACACAGCTTTATATAAATTAGGAATTCAAGACGATGCGATGTATTGCAAATTTGTGGAAAAGTGTTGCATCACGGCTTTTGAAAACGTCCAGAAAGTGTACATTACAAAAAGCACTAAAACCCAAATAAAATATCCTTCGCTGCAAATTTCTGTGTTGGAAATAAAGTAGCAAAATGTCATTAATAAACCAATCTTTATTGTAAAACTGGCTGAGAAATCGTCTTCAGCATCCCAATTTTACCTCAGATGACGTCTTTTTACAGTTGGCGAAAAACACTATTAGGTAAAAATTTTACCCTGCTCGGGAGCAAGGTAAAAATCATGATACCTATTTGTGGTTTTTAGCTTTATCTTTAACTTCAATACCTTATTTCTAAAGCTGAAGGTAAGCGTAAAAGGTAAAGGCGAAGAATAGAGGTAAGGGCTAGAGTAAAAAAGCTTATTTCTACTGCCCATGCTTTTGAAGTTGTTTAGTACCAAACATGTGCTTTTGCATACATGTCATCATTATTACAGGTGACCACTCCGGAACAATATGATCATTGTTTGGTTGAGGAGAAGCCAGAGGACCGAAAAGTGTCTTTCAATCGTGAGTTAATTTGCTATATTATTTGAGGCTGGTCAGTGAGAGCTACCTATATTATTTGGAACACGCAAAAAGCGCTTTTTATCCCCTAGGTTGTTCTATAATTTATGCAAAAACCGCTGATTTTTTGGAAGCTTTGAAATTTTCTAATTGACATATAGGATTTCATTTTCTTCTCAAAATCGTGCCTGAGTAGATAGGAATAAATATTTAGTAGCAGTACGCAAAAGGCCCGCTTCAGATGAAGGATCCTCGTCCCTTGGCGCCTCTGCTGGCTCTATCCCACCTCCATCGATGCTAGTCAAAGAAACAGCTTGGTCATTGCGCGAAGTTATCTTTATCAAGGAAGAAAATAGTCAGAATGACACTGGGATTGTCAAAATTGTGAGTTTTGAATAAATTATTGTTTTCTATACTGCGCTGTATTCTTCAAGGTGGATGGGGCTTATTGCGGAATTGTTTACAAGTCTTCATTGCAAAAGCAAACTACTGACTCAGTTACTTCTGGTGATTTGTCCAAACTTGGCCTTCGCCTTTTAAGAAAAGGTATGTTTTTGTCATTTATTATTAAGGGCTACAAAATAAGTTCATGGTTAGGAATAGCCTTTCACCGCTTTTTTCGCCCAAATTCTTTTTTGATTCTGAGGTCGATGGTTTTTTCAAAAAAATGGAAGGACTCAGATACTAAGCTTTTTTAAGTTCAACAGTATCTTCGGTAAAAATGTTTTTTGACTGAAGCAAACACAAAGTTGGCAGTACAGTCGACCCTCGTTTACTACGCATCATAAGACCGGGTTCAAAGATAAAATTTCCAGTGAAAACGAATAAATTTATCCTTGATTACTTGGCACCCTCGATAATCGGCACCCTTGTACCGGTTTCCTGGAGTGCTGTGTTAACGAAGGTTGGCTGTATTGTTAAGTTCAAAAAAGGATTCTAAGTACGTGATCCTTGCATTTTTCAGTAAAGATTATCATAGCATTAATAATGTAAGCATTATCAAAAATGGCAAAAAGCCATGTTAGACAGGACCTATTTAAACTTCGAACCTGTGGGTATCAGGGATCTTACGATTCCACAAAACAATATGTCAGACAATTCAAAGTGCCTTTCCTAAAACTTTGCTATTATGGACAGTTGGAAAAATTCAACAAACCTTGCTATTACCTTGCTATATACTCACTCTTTTTCTCAGATGACCTTGTGGTTGTTCCTAAGAACGGTCACACTCTTCGTTCTCCTGAAAATTTTCAAAGCAAACTTCAAGCACTGCAGCTGCCCTTGAGCGTACGAAAAATTATTGCCATGACAATCGACTCAAATGGTTTGTATGCCCTAAAGAATTTTTATTGCAAGGTAAACAAAGTTTTTAGGATTCCGAATTTTGGTCGAGAAGAAGAACCGTGTGCACCTTTTGCGTTTGAGCTGTTTGGGCAAATTATTTTCCGATCATGTGATGCCATTCTCACTCTCTGATCTGTCTGTTGGGGGTCGTAAACCATCTTTAGTATGCGAAATCTATGTTTTTTCCGTCTTCTTTTACTACATCACTTGTTTTAGGAAAACTATGGCGATGAGAGTGTTCTGCTTTTGCGAGATTCATCTGGTCAACTGGTGCCTCTGCTGAGAAATGCTGTGGGTGGGTTCAAGGAGCCCTCTTTTATTGGATTAGGCAAGATTCATGATCTGGGAGTTGGTATTCGCTATCTCAAACCTTCTGATGAAATAAACAACCTCACTCTCTCCTCTAGTAATTTATTTTTAGTCTAAGCTTTCAGCCATATTTTGAGTGTTTTTAGGCCCGCCACTTAGTGCTCCACCCCAAGGAAAGCATAATGCTGTGAAGAATGTAAATCGATTCTTTTTGATTGCTGCACTTGTTGCTCCCAATCCGCAGACGACAGCACCCGTATACACACTATTAATTTTTAACGTAGCAAGTTATAAATTTTAGTTATTTCAGGAGATTCCTTCGCTCATGCAATCCATCCTTTACTGTGATCTGCAATCTGTGCGCTCAATACTCCATCAATTGGACTCCTTTGCCACGATTGAAACTAAAAAAGCTATGATTGTGGACGACAAAGTGGATGGAAATAGGAACATGTAAGTTTTTAAACTTTTCAATGTAAAGCATCAAAATACATACTTCAAATTAAGTTTTCACGTTGCTGTGATGAATTCCTTTGCAAAAACTAACAAGGACCAGGCGGACGTTGATTCAGAAGAACATAGCTTCCGCAGTTCTTTTCCTTTGGACACAGCAGAAGCGGAAGCTACTAGAAATAAATTCGACCGCAAGTGGTATGGCAACGACTTTTTATACGGCTCATTCATGAAATTTAATTAAGGCAAGAGATGGTCACTACCCCAGGGGCAAAGCCAATTAAGCCAGCTAAGGAGGCACCTGGTAAACGTTCTTTCTAGGCATATAAATTGTAGATTATTATTTAAGAAGAACGGAAAGCAGACGACTCACCTTTGCCTTCCAGCAAAGAACGTCAGAGGCTTGCCATTGAAATAACCAGGGAGTTGGCCAAACATCCTCTCATTCGGTATTACATTTTAAACTAGTGATTATTTTTGTGTCCTTTCACTTAACTCATTTAGATCCTTTGCAAGTGAATTGATGAAAGAAAGAGATAACAACGGGTAAGTGCAGACCTATGTTGTTTATTGCCTACAGATATTTATAATTTTCTTTAGTTACACTCCTTTTGTGGCTGCTGTCCAGAATCGAGCATACACAGCTGCATCGTTGCTGTGGGCGATGATTGAGGAGTATAACGACACAGCAATGAATATTGGAATGGAGGCAGATAACATTAGTATCACGGATGCCATTATGCCTCACGGATCTAGGCCAGGTTAAATTACAATTTTGCAGTTAAATATATTGATATGTTGTTTTCTAGACGATTCTCCGATCTTTATCCTATGTTACAATGACACCTGTAGTTTCACTTGGACCGGTGATGAACACGTGAACCAAGACATCTTCGAGTGCAAAACATGTGGCCTGACAGGAACCCTGTGCTGCTGTACCGAATGTGCGTTCACTTGCCACAGAAATCACGATTGCAAATTGAAGAGAACAAGTCCCACTGCCTATTGTGACTGTTGGGAGAAGTAATTGATCTGTGAAAATGGTTTCTTGTTCTAATCAATACCGTTTCAGGTGTGCATGCAGAGCTTTGGTAGTAGGTAACACAGTCCAAAGAGAACTTTTGTTGTCTAACCTGCTGAATCGAACCAATTTGATCTCACGACTCAACTCGAGGTATAAACAAGAGTTTCAAATTTCCCCAAAGATGCTATTTTCTAGAAGTGACCATCTTCTGCTATTTCTCGCTCGAACAGTTGGTCGACAGCTTGTGGAACAAGAGAATTTCAATCGCCGAATAAGCAAACTGCGTTCGAATCACCAACAGCCAGCTAATGGCAATCAAACGCCTGAGCATGACCTTGAACCGTAAGGTTTTTTATGCTGGTTTCGGAATATAACTTTGTTGCTTTAACAGGCCAAAGTTTGCCAGGAGGGCCTTGAATCTTGTGCTTAGCAAATGGTCTGCTGTCAAAAGCCTTCTTCAAGGTTTGTTTCTTTTTTAAAGTTATTTTAACCTGCCAAATTTTACGTTAACACGCTTTTTCAGTTGGTGTAAAGAGCACTTCCGAAGAGGCTGTTATTGTAGAGGAAACATTCCATTTAGGAGAGCAAAGTGGAAGTTCGCACCTGGAGTTTGTTTTTTGCATTTAAAAGGGAAGGAATTTCATGCATCCATCACTTGAGGTCGCAGGTTCTGATCCAAGTGGAAAGCGAGATTTTTATTTTATTTCGTCATCTATAATAAATTCTTGTCTGCTTTTACACTCTTATGCAGGATTTTCAGCTCGTTCTATACAAAATTTTATGATAGTAGAAAGAAAAAGAAAAAAGAAGGCGAGCTTGAAATTTGTGGCTTCTTTTCGGTTGTCCAGAGCCCAGCTTAATTGCTCCAAAAACACCTTTTCTGGGCCTATACTAACATCACGTTTTTATTCATTTCATGCAATAAAATTTAGTCTACGACTGTGAAAATCACACTTCAAGAAATATCCTTACAAAACTAATGCTTCATATCGTGACCATCTTTGCTAGTTCTCTGGCTTTCGAAGCAGACCTCATTCTTGAAGCAATTTGACCCTAGCCTCTTTCCTTTTTTGACAAATCTCAAAAACCCAATATTGGCAATTAACTAAAATAAGACAGAAGATATGACGGGTATTCTCGCCGCAAAATTTGTCAAAAGATAGGTTCATATGTAATTTTAGGCGGGGCCCGGAACCGAAAAGAACGCCTAATTGATTACTTTATCATTCCTTATTCACATCTCGCACAAAAAAGATTATCATGCGCTGAAAAATTGATCTTAGACGGAAAAATGTCATTTTCCGCTGGGATCTCAAGAGACGGATGCATGAAAGTTTCAGGTCTAAGTTAAAGTTTTTATATAAAAGTTTATTGTTTTATATATTTATATCTTAGAAGCACGAGTTGGCTTAGATTGCCAATTCTGAAACTTCAAATTTAAAAAATTACATGCAGCTAAGCTTAACTGAAACCCGTAAACCAGATACGATATGCAGGATGTCCCAAGAAATATGCCTACTTTTAAATGCTCATAAATTTTTTCTAGACAGTTTTTCAAGAATGGGCTTTTACAGCTTGACTTAACTTTCTTTAGAATTTTTTGGTGTAAAATGTCGAAAACATGGCCCTTTTTGGTTTTAGCCCCAGGATTAAATCAAGCCGAGGATCTTCAGGGCCAAAATTACAGCGGGAAACAAGCGAAGATCTCTTTTTGTTGACATTATATACCAAACTAATTGCTAGAGCGAGTTGAGTCGAGCAATAAAACAGATTTTTGAAAACCATCTTGAAAAGAGTTATTCTCCTTTATAAATGGGCATATTTCTTGAGACACCCTGCAGATCAAGATTTTAGTAGCAGCTCTATGAAAATTAGTGTTTTACTAAATGGGAGCGTTTTTTAGTAAGTTTGTCTTTTGCCTGCTTGTGCGCTGCCCTGAATCCAACTTGGATGTTCTGCTCAACACATTGATTTCACAAGCCAATCTGCAATCTGATCGTGATCCTGAAATCGATGTGCTTATCTGCCGGTTTGTAAGATCTGTGATTCGAATCTTCTCACTTATAGTCATCATTTCGCCAAGTGCTGCTTCTATCAGTACTTTTTGGAATTTTGTTTTTGATTTCGGGTTGATTTATAAAGTTATAGTGCAATCAGCGATTGCTTCCTGTCTCAACTTGAATGCTGACCCAGGCAATGCCTATCGCTTTAGCTCTTCAATCTCCACTCCCGGTCAAAATGCCAAACATACAATACCCAACTATCGCACTGTTGCCATTTCTGGCATGCTGTCTTTAGTACGTGCCAGCCTTCCAGTCTCCTTGAACGCTTCTTCTGGAAAGGAGAGCAAGAAGAAGACTTTGAACCATTTCGTGAGTCTTTCTTTGTAAGCATACGTGTTTATAGACACTATACTGTGACTTTATAGATGATGAAGAGTCGTCGAGTGTTTCAAGTAGACTATTTTAAGACTCAATTTTAAGTATGTCTACCTTTGTTTCGTTGCAGGCCTTAGTGACTTATTCAATCACTGAACTGTTGAACGCCGGCGAGGCCATTGTCTCTCCTTTAGTCATTGGTATGGTCAAGCCGTCCACTTACGGCATTTCACAGTCCTGTGATGTGTTAGATGTGGTGGAGAAGTACCTCAACAGGTATTTGTAATGTATTCTATCAAAGATGGCGAATTTGTGATCTTTTTGAAAAACACTTGTGAATTTGGAGCTGTAATCTTAAAACCGTGTACCAAATTTTATGCTTTGAAATATTTGCGTAAAACTCGCCTCTAAGACAAAATAACTACTGAAGTCAAATTTTAAACAAGATTTCTTTAATAATTGTCTGAAATTATACGATCCAAATTTCACACCATTTTTTCCCAAAGTTCTTTTTGGGACTTTTCGAAACAACGTGATACATTACCCAAATAATTTTCGATCTTTTTAGTGAACAAGATCTAACAACATTACTCTCAAACAACGAAGATGCAAGTGCGTTTGGCAAAAATTCTATGCGAAAGAAAGTAAGTTATATTTATGTTCACGCCACTAAAATACAATTTATTTGTTTATTTAGAATGGCTCTCAGCGTGAAAGTGACGAGAACAACACGGACGCCAACAATTCCAATCAGAATGCAGCTGCAAGTGACAGAAACCTTGGAGAAGACTCGAGTTCTGATTCAGATCAGGATTCGGAAAATGACGAAGACCAAACTCAGTCTCGCAGACTCAACTCCGTGGGTGCTGCTGATTTGAGAGGAGCTGATGATGCCACCACCAGCTCCTCTCAGGTGAGTGCATCTACCAAGCGAAAGGATGGACATCAAGAGCACCGGGAAGACAGGAAGGCTGCACGCAATTCAAATTCAAGGCGCGATGAATATGGAACTATCCTTGACCTGGGTGACTCCACGGATTCCTTGAGCTCGCCAAGTGAAGGTAGTTGGCTTTGCCTTAAATTGCAGAGCTGTAACTAATCTACTGTATTTTCAGATGACGACGACGATGAAAACAGTGATGAGTCAAGCGGCGAGTATGAAAATGGGGATAGAGGCTTTTCACGTGCTCGAGAACGAATTGGACACTTGGATGGAGGGGCAGAAGATAGGGACGAGGAAGACGATGACGAAGATGACCATGAAATTGATGATGAAGGTTTGTAGTTGTTCTTTAAGTCGTTTGCGGGTAAAATGTGGCTTACCGTAATCGGGTTAGACAAAACCTGACTGCACATCAATTATATGTAACTTTTGCCTCCTTTATTTATTCTTACGTGTTTTTTTCATTTTATATTTAGAAACGGAAATAGAATTTTTGGCGCCAATTTTCAAAGCCATTTTTCTATGCTTCCGGTGTTCTCCCCTCAATATTTATTTTCAAAATCAGGGTTTAAAGTCTTCTGGGCAATTACTATAGGATGAAAACCGTAAAAGAGATCTTTTAAGACACTTTCTTCATACAAGTCGATTTTTCGAACAAATATTTTGGCCAAAAATTGACTTTTTGCCTTAATCCCCAAGGTAAACCACCAATAAAGAGTTTCTGGATACCCAAAAAAGGCCAGAGAGATAGAGTTTAAACATATTGTTTATTACTGGGACCCAACGCATGTAGAAACTCTGGTACGTGTTTTATGCATTCAAAGTAATTTATGTCTCAGGTATGTTTGTGTGCATATCTCAACCAGAGCTCAATTCTGCCTGATTTTTAAAATGAGAAATATTCTAGGAGGAGGGGGTATATCTTACTAGGGTCAGTTCGTCAATCTGTTGTTTTTCAGAAGAAGATCCCTACTTTGAAAATGAGAACATGGATGATGACGGCGAAGATGAAAGCAATAGCGGTAAATCAATTTTTTGAAATTTCGAGAATATTTTTGGTCGCTTAGAAGCAAATGAGGCTGCTTTGGCTAATGGAGGTGACTCGAACTCGAATGATACTGCACCAGCTGGACAGGACGAGATTTCTGTGGAAATGGTATTTTAAATCCTTTGTTTTCTGCCAATCAGTACCTTTACGTTACAGATGGAGACTAATGAAAGTGCTTCTTCTGAAGCAGCTGGCAACAGTGAAGCACGGGCTTCTGATGTCTACGTGCCCCTTTCAACTATAAGCGTTGATAATAATGAAGGTGCTGGTAACCCTCAATTAGGTCGGACCTCTCGTGCTTCTGGTTAGCCTTTTTTGCTCCAAGCTAGGCACTCAAATAGTCAAATATATTTTCTTTAGGTGCTGATTCTTCTAACTCTGCTTCTGCCTATGGTTCTGGTTGGTTTTGTAATTTATAGCTTCAAATAGGATCTATTTCCATAGAAAAAGGTTCGCGCCAAATAGGTTGAACATGAAAAACATTTATAGCACTATTTTGTGACTTTTTATAAAGCAAAATGTAAATTAATTAAAAATAAAACGTTTCGGAGACCTAATATGTGAAGTTTTTAATAAGTGAAAGTTTAGCTTTGAATTGGGCGGTCAGTCGTGTTCGCCAAGAGAGTGAGAGCGGGAATCTCGCCGAGAATGAAGTCCAGCAAATTGGTTTGACAGTTGATTTTTTGTTGTTTTATGAACTTTTTCATTTCAGATCCTAACACTGGCGCTTCGAGCTCTGTGGCTGCCACCAATGGCCCTTCCCAACAAGGAACAAGTATAGGTGGAGGGGGTTCAAGCAGACTGCGATTTAAGGTTATTTGGTGGTAAAAGAAATGTAAAGTAACTCAACCCTATTTTGTTGTAGGATGGAGCAGTGTCAGGTGATGAAGCTAGTGCTGCTGCCAGCAATAATACGGGCATGCAGTTGTGAGTAGCATTTTACTCAAGCTATTAATAGTTAATGAGTAATAAAAACATTCAGGGCTATGGTCTTCTCGGTTATCCTAAAACTAGTGGATGAACTCATGTTAGAGCTCATCCATTATGAAGAATTTGCAAAGAACCCTCAGAAAGGGATTTCTGCTCTTCTTGCCCTTAATGATGACCGCTTGGTGGGCGCCTTCAGACAATTGATTGAAAGTCGTCTTCAACCCACATGGGACTGGCTGCATTTGATAATGGACAGAACCGAAGCTAAATTGAAGTTTGGAAATGCCCTTTCCTCTTCATCAATCGGACACTTGATCAACTATATGGATATCGACAAGGCTCCAGTTGTAGAAGTCTCCAAGGAGCGACGATATAAGAAAAAGCTAGAGTCAAGTGCCATGAAAAAAACAGATGTGAGCATTATTCAGATTGAAGAAAATTATAAAGGGGCGAAAATAGCGACCAAGCACTTTTTTACCAATTCAGAGATAAGGTATCTCGAAGAAGTTTAAAACCTTTTAAAACCTTTAATATTGAAAATACCTGAACTAATGTTAGAAATGTTGCGCAACTAATTAAACATAGAGTTGGTGTGGTGACCTCAAATAGAATTGTAAAACACTTTCGTATGGGAGCTGGATATGGTTTACACTTTCTTGTAAACATCAAACGAATTTAGGATCAATCAGCCCAGAATGCCGGATCCCAATTGTGCTCTTATTTCCTGTCTCTGCTTAGATCCCACTCTTCTGAGGCTGGAGGTATTTAATCTCGTTGTAAAAGTGAAGGCTGTAGAGCAGTACCCTATTCTCTAATAGAAACGCCGAAGCTTCTATTTATAAAAATTGTTTTTTCTTCATGTTAAAAATTCAATAAGGCACGGTTTGCCACTCTAGTTTTTGCCCTAGAGGTGGCGCTTCTTTTAGAGAGGGCGCATGTATCGGACAGAATCTGACTGAATTCTTTCAGATGATCTCCCAATAATTGAGTTCAACTCTTTGAAATCAGTGGCCTTCGTTGTGGAAGCTTATCTACATCACATCAATTTGTTGGATGACCTAAACGCCTTTAGTGTGTCCAGAGAAGTCAAGACTATTGTTGCTAAAGAAGTAATCGCCATAGCATCTATATAGAACTATAAAACTAATTTGTTATAGGTCGAGACTGCACCCGTGCAATCCCCGAAGAATTTAAGGAAGTTTTATCAGCGCTCCAAGTCGATCTGCTATCCCTTCATATCTACAGCTGACTCCCATCACGCTTTCAAATATACTGCTAAAGAATGTTTGCCACTTTCTACAAAGTCTCATTTGTTGCAGCCTGAAGTGGAGAAGAGTCTGCTCTTCGCTCTGCCCATTCCTCATCGCACCAAGTCTAGTCACAGGGATATCGCACTAGAGCATGGGGTGCAGTACCCCACCCATCAAAGGTAACGCATCAAATTCCAGATTTAGATTAATTATTGGGTCAGTTCATAATTTTTTGCCGTTTTGTTTGACTGCTTCTCTGACCTCTTTTACCTAAACGCATTTCCAAACATAATATAGCATTCGATAGTGCTTGAAATGATCTATCACCCTTTTATTATGGTTTTATTATTTTCTCTACTTGTACCCGATTTTTGGGATCTTGAAATGACCAGCCCGGTTCACAAAAAACAACAATTTCGACAACTCCTTTTTGGCCCCTTTAATAAGAAGTCAGAAATTGGAGACAGATCAGGAGAGTACGGTGGGTGTGAAAAAACCTCTCACTTGAGCTGCTGGAGGCTGGCTTTGACGATATTTGCAAAATCAGGTCTGAAATTGTCGTGGAGTGGAATGACTTGAA
>JAKMXJ010007422.1:0-10976 GCA_029339935.1 Anguina tritici
GCGCACAGACTTACTTTAGAGATGAATCCGAGCAAGACTCTTGATCAAAAATGCATCTGGGGGCACTTTTTGCCACGGCCCGTGTTGAAAAGCATTGTGAAACTGCCAAAAAGCATAATACTATTTTGACAAAAAAGTGGCCCCTATTATTCCCTTTTTTGACCCCTCATTCCCATTTAAAACAAACAAAATTTTAAAAAATAAAAAATAAATAAAAATACAAACATGGGGGTTTTGGAGGTTTGGGCCATAAAATAAATGCATTTCAAAGAAACATTATTACCAAGTGATAGAGCATGATCGAAAACCTAGGAACACTGAAAAATAACACATATGTGTTTTCCAAAAATAAAAATTATAGTGCTATTTCTGAAAAACCGCCATTTCAAAAATTTAGGTCCACTTTTTGGATATATTTTATCATAACAAAATCAAAATTTTGACAAGATCTAATAACCAGTATAACCACCATTATTCTTAATTGTCATAAACATACAATTTGGCATACTTTTCACGAGTTTCTGCGCTACCTCTGGCCTGATGTTTACCACAGCTTCCAGAAGCTTTTCCACAGCTTGCTCAGTCGTTCCACTTTTGAGAATTGGCGACAATCGGCAATAAATATTACAAACCAAGATGCCCCATAGGTTTTCCATTGGATTAAAATCGCAGGAACGAGCTGTCCACTTCTTTAATTTACAGATTTTGTTCTTTTCCAACCAATCCAATGTGCCCTTCTGCTTTTTTTGTTCGTTCTGCTAACATGGATTCCGGCGTTATTTTGCTAAAATCGAGCATTTAAAACCAAAATTGTTACGAAATAGACCTGAAAATTGAACTTTAAACTTGCAAAGCGATGAAGATAAGGTAGAAGATGCTCTTCTAGAATTGCTTGATATCTAATACTGTCAGTATTAGGCGAAAAAAAGGAAAAGTAACCCCGAAAGCACTGAACCCTTACCAATCCATTACTGACCCACCATCGAAGTTTTGCTCTGAAAAGAATCGCGGCTCTTTGCGTAAATCGCTCCAATAATAACTGAAATCGTCTGGACCATCGAGATTGGACTTTCTTTTGTCACTGAAAATCTCATAGAAGCCACAAACTACAGGGTTATAAAAATTTTAAAATACCGATTGCCATTCATGAATCCTAGACCTAGAGAAAATTCTATCAGTCTCTGCGATGCTGATCGGTCAGATTAGAACACGACTTCATTTTCTCACGCTCGATATTCGGGTCCTTATCAACAAAACGACAAACTGTTGTTTTCGACTTTTTTATGCCTATAACATGCACAGAGAAATGCGCGAAATAAAAAACCTAATACCTAAATCTTCTCCAATGATTAATGCTCATCTTGAAATTTTATTGATCTCTTTTTTAATAAATGTATCGAACTTCTTCTTGCTCTCCTTTTTCTTTGCTGTGGTATAATTATCGAACTCTGTTCATCTTCTTCTCCGATTCGAAGGTGCTGAAAGTTTTCGATAGAGTGGGCGATTTGATCGCCGAAGAAACGATGATGAAATTAAAACAAAAAAGCATTCCCGATCAGTTTGCTCCCAAAACTTTTTGATTGTCATTTTTGTTCAATAGGTATCAGTAAAATATGTTATTTCTGTAAAAAAAATTCTATTAACGTATCCTAAATTAATATGAGAACAAAAAAGCCTCCCTAACTTCAACCCAGAGCCGGTTCTTTGGAGTTAGGTTACTGAAGTGTTTGATTGTATCGAAAAAAACTACACAAAAGAAATAAGAGTATGTAAAAACACAACAGGGGGCCAAACGAAAAAAACGACCAAGTGTTCACTGAGCCCATAATTTCAACTAAAACATAAAAAAGTACAAAAAATTTTAAAAATTTCAGTTTTCTTGGAGTCTGAGTTCAAGGCTTCCAAACAGAAGTTGGATGAAAACGTTATTGAAGATAAGCTCAAGTTTATATTCTCTTTATTTCACTAATTTGCAAACACACAGTAAATACAAATCTATTCATATATATGTTCGTACGTATAAATATTTCACAAATCTAGAAAGAGTTGTTGAACACATTTGCAGCGAATCTTGTTTAAATAGTTGTAATAACTGGATATAAATGAAAGATATTGTTAAAACGAAAAACTTTCAGCCACTAAAAATTTGCCTAACTATAACTCATATTTTAGAAATCTAAAACCTTTTTTGAATTTCTGTTAAATACGACTGTAAGAATCCTGACCAGGAACCTGTATTTGCACAGAATGTCCAGTGGAAATGTGCGAAATTTATCTAGGGAAATCACTAGTCGTCTAACTGCTAGGTTTGACAAGTGCCCTCTACCCTAAGAGATAAAAAATTCTTTTCTGTTTTCCACTTCTACCTTCTTGTGCAGCAACTCTCTTTTTTGGTTACTTCTAGACCCAATATCCCAAGTGCCTTAAACACCAGTAAAAATGCAGTAAAAATAGTCTAAATTTTTATGTCGCTTCATACCGTTTTTCCAGTTTTATCTAATTCTACGTGCTCGAAAATCTAAGGAAATTGCGTTGGATCAATGAAATATTTAAAAGATGACTTAAATATTCTGCAAACCATTCATCAAATTAAATTTTAACCAATATTTCCCTATGGCTTACAGAATATTTAAGTCATTTTTAAACATTTCATTGTGTCCAACCCAATCTTCTACGATTATCGAGCACGCCGAATTTGATAACACTGAAAAAACAGCGTGGAGCGACACAAAAATTTCGATCATTTTTCGGCGATAGTACTTCTACATGCGTTTTACTGGTGTGAGACCACATCAGGAGAAAAAATGTGGACATTGTGCTCAAATCCGGATTCCCGACCAGATTTTTACAACTGCTTTACGAAAAATTAATTTCTCACTTGATGAAAATGGTTTTTTTCGACTTAATCATTTCCATATTAAAAACTAATGTATTCAAAAGTTTTTAAAATATGTTTATAAAGTTTTTTTCAATAGTCAACAACATATTACATCCGATAACAAAATAGTCCCTAGAAAAACAAAAGTCTAAATTTTACACCGGTTGATTTTCTCTTGGCATAATGACAATAATTGCTAGCTAAAATTTACAAACCTTGCACCAAAAACGTTTATATACAAGAAATAAAAACTTTGAAAAATTCTTAGAGGTTTTCTTTCAGTACTGCTTTTCTTTGCCAGTTTGAATAATATTAACTAAAGTTACTTAGATATGAATAAACAAAGAGCTGTTACATATAGAGCACAAAATTCGAATAGGAAAACTAGAGAGAGTAGACCGGTAAAAACACTGTAAAACAACACCCACATAGAAGATAAATGGCAAGAGGACTTGTGTTTTGTATGCTTTAAAAATGTAGAAAATTTTTTTTAAAATTATTTGCTTGTATGTCTAATACAAGAACTTATATATAAAACATCTACGAAACATCACAAAAACAGGAAAAAAGTTTATTGGGAAAATTTTATTTTAGTAGCTAATTAAAAATTAATTGTTTTCTGGACCCGTGCCAAATATCAAAAAATTAGACTAAGTCTAATTCAGCCATAACTCGCTAACCAGTCCGCTTATCGAAAAAGGGTTTTTACGACCGAAATAGGATTGTTTAAGCTTTTGAATGTAGTATAACCCACTACCCAGTATCTGCCAAGGTAGTAATAAAGATGGGGATTAAATCCGTGCATAGGTGACAATATTTGGAAAGACTTGGGATCCGTAAGTATTTCCGCTAAAGTAAAAAGCATAGTTTTCAATAATATCTGGATGGTTCTGTCACGAAACTGATCTTCCACGCCTGAATAATCTGGGAGATTAAGCATGTTAGAAATATTTCTGCAGCCAAAATACAGTCAAGTAGTAATCTAGTCCTATACGAATTCATTATGCAGACTATGAAAGCGTCTCTTCCAGCATCCAAAAGCTTGCTCAATAAGGACTCGAGTTCTGGTGTGAGAATATAATTATATCTGAAATTTTGCTTCTGGAAGAGCTTCTTTTAACGGAACGCCGAATGGTGGAGTAAGATATTTCTTTGGAGTCATGGAGGCCAAATTTAAACCTTGTGTAAAGGGAGAGAAATTTGCAAATCGCACCCCGAACCGTTTTAGGACAAATACCGGTAAGGAGCAAGGATGGAAAACACCAGAAAAGGGATTTTAGGGAATGTATAATTTTGAATCATATTTGTCCCGTACCGCTGCCGATGTTGATTCGAGGGTTTGAAATGATTATTTTCTTGTTTCAGCAGTGAATCAACAAATTGATAGTGCTCTCAAATTTTCGAATGTCAGCAATTTTTGGAAACCAATTTGGCGAAGTTTTTGTCGATGTTGAATTGCTTCTAAAGCAACTTCCAGTGATAGAAGCCACCGCTAGGGTAAAGTTGTTTATCGATTGGCAGCTAGTTTGACAGATGTGTGACCATGGTAGTGAGGTTGTGTTTATGAAGAAGTCTGAGTTGCTGAAGACCGGAAATGGAGTCTCAGACCAGTTGAATTCCTCCGGGTTGGAAGATGTTCGGATTCTTAATGAATCGGCCAAAAGCTTACCGTTGAATTGGACTGAAGTTACCGAAGTGAGGACCAAAGGTCGTGACCGTTTAGTGGATGGATCATTTACGGATCATACAGGAAACGAGCAGAAGGGGAAGACCCATGTGGTCTGTGTATTGCCAAACCAGATGGACGTCAAATCGTGAACCTTCGAAGTCTCTTTGCAAGTGGATGCTCTCTTTGCCGCAAGCTCTGGTCAAGATGGACGCCTCAGCGATGCCTGCGCTGTCGTCTCAATCCGTGGAGTAGACCAAAAGCCGCCTCTATTAGATGTACCACCCGTACGCTCCCTACTCAAATGCGCTATTACACACCGACCGAAGGAGGTAACTGAGGAGGGAACCAGCTCAGAGAATAAGCACAGCACCGTCACTTTCGAAGACAAACCAGACGGATCTGAAACCGAAGCGAACCAGCCGCCTTCAAAGAATCTCTTCAGAATCCAATTATAGTATATTGTCTTGTTATAGAATTGTCCTTGTGACTGCTGCTCTTAATAAAATCCCTGTCTCGTGTTACCTTCCGGTGCCACAAAGCATTAAAAACTTTAATGTAGCAATTATACTAAGAGTGGCCAACCAAACTGGTGGCTGACTTTAAAAAGTTTACCAGAGAAAATTTCGAAGCGTGTTTTCGAGATCTCGAAATTTTCGAGTGAAAGATCAAAATCCAAAAAGCACAATCGGTAGAGCTCGTGGGAGATAAGAAAATGTGAAAAACGGCAATACAAAACATTTGTTCTGCTGTGAGATATAAACCCTCAAAATCGAAGGGGCCCTTATTAGAGCATGGGCCTTATTAGAGGAAATATATGTGCAATGTTGAATGAAGTTTTCTTTCCGTGTGATGCATTTACTTTCAAAAAAGAATCCAGAATAATGACGAAGAAAATTATAAAGAAGACTAAGAAATTTGATCGAGCGGAGTGTACATATTTTAGTATTTATTTTGAAACCTTTCAAGCAAATAAATTGAATAAACTGTTTTTATGGATGCTAAGCTAAAATAGCCAATATAGCCTTTTCTACTAAAAAGGCTATAGATCTTTTTTCTAGCTTAAAACATCATAAAACATATGAAATTACGTAAGAAAGCACAACAAAAAAGTTTTTGTGAAAAGTCGTATTTAATGAGGCATGGTAATCTAGATCAAAACAAAGCGCGTACTAGGCATATATTTTGTTTTCGTAACTATTTTATATGATTTTTTAAATTCTGTAAGCACCGTTTCGCCCAGTTTTAAAAGTTAGGAAGAACGGTGTAAACAAAGTTTTTAAAACTAGAGAAAAAACTACGAGAACCAAAAAGATGCCTGGTACACGTATTTTTTCGTTTGAACCGGAGTACCATGCCGCTTTAAGGACACCCCCTCAAGTTCCGCCCATACCTAGGCCTGACACTTACAAACCTATCCCCAGTTCTGAAGTATTTTGCAAGTCGCTTTTAGTGATCCTAGTCCGAAATATTACATGGATTCCAATTCTTTGGTTTGTTTCTGCGAATGCTAGTACAGGATAGCCCAATAAATTCGGCCGATTTCAGTCGTTCATAACTTTAGAAAAACGGTTTTTCGCAGTGGGCTTCATTTGAGCGGTACACTTTTTGGTTTATAATGTAAAAAAAATATTTTTGCTTGGTGTTCCTGTGTTTTGGGTATGAACCCATACACCGCCCTTAAAATGAGTATGGCTTAAATCACGGGAGGGATAACTAAGCAGAAATCGTGTTTTTGACATTATGACGGCAAAAAACTGCTTTTACATATCGCGTCAGAAATAAAGTCATCGAGCCGATCGAAATCAGCCAAATTTCTCGGAACACCCTGTAATTTTGCCGCGCCCCTCACGCCTCTCGATATAACTGCACTCAAATTTGAAAGATTCCTTCCACAACATTTCTTCTTTAATTAGTTAACCAATCAGTTAGGCAGTTCTGCCAAGTTTTATTCAATCTGAAACGCAAACAACATAGCCGAATCCGCGCAGTGGTTTATATCTCATTTGAAAGTTTGAACGGTTCCATTTCGGTCTCAAAAGGAGTTTTTCCACATGTGGATTGGCTGGCGAGTTATAGCTAAATTAGATTTGGGTATAATTTTTTCAATACTTGGTATGGGTCCTGGCTAAAATCTGCTCTCTAAACATATACTTGCTAAATATTGGTAATCTTTTTAAAAAGTAATTCAAATTCCCGCCAAAATGGCTTTTGAAATGATGTAAAAACTTTTTTCCATTATTAAAACTCAAGAAAATAATAACAAACTTTATCACTAGTGTATAATTGTGGTAGGGTATTGTTGTTGTTGCTGTGCTTGAAAGTTTGGCAGGTTCTGCTGCTGTTGCTGCAGGTTGGAATGCAGTTGTTGCAGCGTTGACAAACTGGTGGCAGCGGCAACAGCTTCGATTTGTTGTTGCTGTTGCAGACTGCTTTGTTGGCCTTGCTGTTGGGCGGCCGCGGCCGCTGCAGCCATGGCTGCGATTTGTTGCTGGTTGCCAAGTCCATGGGACTGGACAGCATTAAACTGTTGCTGCTGGGCTGTAGTCATTCCTAGTGAGGATTGGCTAGCACCACTAGTAGCCGCCAAATGTGTCATAGCGACTGATACGAGGTCTCTAGTGTTCAACAGCCCTTGCATTTTGGCGGCCGAGTGTTGAGCTGCGGCTATCCTGTTGAGGTTGTTTAGCCCGAGGGCTGCCGCAGCCACAGCTGCTGATGAAGGCTGGCAAAGGTTGAGCGGCGACAAGTTCAACTCTTCTTCTGGAGAGTCTCGCATGTGTAAGTCGTTGCTGTTATTGCTGTTGTTGTTGTCATTGCCTTTGGAATAGCGGTTGTTAGTGTTTATTTGGAGCTGTGCCTGCGCTTCAGCCTCTGCTCTAGCCTTCATGGCGTGTGACTTCATGTGCGCATTGAGAGATTTGACTTTCTCAAAGCGTTTCTCACAGAGACGACAGTGGAAAAAGCCGTCTGCAGAAGGCTGCGCTCCCTTTTTAGGTAAAGCTCCGCGGACCTAGAAAAAAGGAATTAATTGAAACTTTGATATATTTAATTACAAGGACCAACTTTTTGTGAATGGTAGCCAGATCCCTGGCTGAACACCGAAGATTCAGTACCACTCATATCAAAGAGATCACTTAGTCCACTGCTAGAGTTGGCTGTCATTGTAGAATTAGAAGCACCATAGTTAGCACTCCCTGATTCATGAGTATTAGAAGTAGTGCTGGAAGAGGGGGAGGGAAACATCTCGCCATGCAGCCAGGGGTAGCCAACCGAATTGTTGTTGCTGATGCCACTTACATTGTTGTTATTGCTGCTAAAGGCAGATCCTGACCCAAGCGGAGAAGACATAGGTAAGTCGAGGGTGGTGGGTACAGTAAAACGAATAGTACTTGTCTTCCTCACTATTGGCACTGGGCTCTTGGTTTGGTTGACTCGAGCTAGCTTTTCTGCCCTGAAAAAGAAATTATAAAGACTAGCCCAAATTTTTTTATAATGTAAAAATGTTTTTTAAGTAAATTACCTAGTTTCTGGTGAGCACTCCATGTTATGCACTCCATAAGAAGGATTGGTAATATCAGACTCTGTGCCAGAGAACTCCTCCTCAGATGTGTCCATAAGATCTGACTGAGAGCGTAGTCTCGAAGCATAGGAGGAAAAGTCCAACTAAATATATTTTAATACACAATGTGTATGTCGCTAAAAATGCCCAAAATCACTTCCTAAGATAATAAAAGATGATAAAAACATGTTCTTACGAGTGGCAAAGCCATTTTTGGGACTTTTTTTTTGACAAAAAATGACTTTTTGCCTTGGTCCCCCAGGAAAACATCTTATTTTGATGTATCCTACCTTGTTTTTGTTGCTGTAACTTTGCAGAAAGAGTCTCTAATGTATGATCAGGAGTATTTCTTGGATTCATTTCATGTTTATGAGCCTTTGCGCTCATCTCCAACCCTTGAAGCCTACGGCTTGGGATTGAGATGCGCACACAAACATACCTGAGAGATAAATCACCGGAGAGTGACTCTGGATGCATTAAAAAGCATGCATACCACAGTTTCTATATGCAGTGGGGTCCAGTATTGAAAACTATGTTCAAATCACATAATATTTGGCCTTTTTGGGTATCCATGTATTGGTTGTTCACCTTAGGGGGCCATGGTAAAAAGTCAACATTTGTCAACAAATTTTAGCACCCAAAATGGTTTTCCTGCTCTTAAAAACATGTTTTGATTGTTTCTATCATCTTTTATTGTCTTAGGAAATAACGTTGGGAATTTTTGAGCGACGTACAAATTGCGTACTTTAGCCTAAACAAAAGGGAACTTATTTAATTTGGGGAGGCCACCAATTTTTTCCCTTTTTAATTTTTTTCCGAATATATTTTTTAATTTTTGTTTATTTTTACTTATTTTCTTTTATCCTAAATTATCGAAAATTTCTATCCAAAATTTTAAAAAATGTTCGAAAAGAAATTTAAAAAAAGGCAAAAAATCGGTGGTCCCCTAAGGTAAACAAGTTCCAAAGGTTACAATCTAACATTTGGTATAACGCGTGAATGATATGAAGTTATAAAAAATGTTTAAAGAATTTTGATAAGCTTTGTATTTCTTACATGTCACTTTTAACAACTTTTTTATTCGTTGACAAAATGCTCACTCTGCGAAAAAGGTCCAGCCAGATCTTAAAATTTACCTGTTGTTCCAAAAGTTGACGCTTCCGCCGGAGATTCCTGAGCTTTCTGTAGTCATCTGGACAAGCTTTCTTCCAGGTGTAATAAAATGCCACGCATTCCTTCACTGTTCGACCATCCAACTAAAAATTCTTTTGAAAATTTAAACATGAATATGGAAATTGTTTTCACGAAAAACAAACCTCAGAGGCGACTTGATGGAAATCTTTTTCACTTTTGTAAATGGCATCTTGGAAGGAGTTAATATCTTCTGTAGTCCACTGGTCAACATCGGTATACAGATTGTTGAAGACAAGCTGAATGAGAGCAGTAAGTATACAAAGAAGAGTTAAAATAAAATTTAATTTTACAGGGTATTGTTCCCAGTCAAGAGTATCAGATCTGAGCAAATCCATCACAGCTGACTGAATATTGCCTGTAAAGATCAATAAATCATTCTATTACATGTATATATCACTCTATCTAACTTTTTAAAAGCGAATTTTCCGTTTTTATATAGGAGTTAATATGTACCTTGATTTTCCATGAGAATATGCAGAGCTAGTTCTTTGTTGCGGCCAGGCCTAGGAACAGCTACACTACATGCTAATGTCTCGTAAGCGGCAACTAAAACAAACTTTTCAGTAACTAAGCCCTTTAATTAGCTGATTTACAAAAATAAGGCAAAAAACTTACTACAAGTTTGTGGCAAATGATCTACAACTTTGACATCAAAAACAGCTTCATCTCTGTCAGGAATGGCAGCTCTTCTAAAGACGCAAATTTAATCAATGAAAAACATTCACAAACAAAATTATCTTTCCATTTAAGTTAAATAACACAACTGTTTTAATACTGTGATTTTTTTCGATGATTTCATCGATTTTAAAAATTAAGGCATTTGCTGATAATAAACCGGTCTTGGAAATGATCCAAATTTATTCGTCGACATTTTTTAGCTCTGGAACTCACTGACTACACTCATTGAGCAAACGCCCACATGAGAGGTGGATTTTCGAACAAAAACCTCGTTTAAAATTCTTTATCTGGGTTTTGGCTTGTAACGCAGGTTCATTAGTTGCAAAACCCTGCGCTGATGGTCTTGTTGAATAGCCAGGGGGCTGAGGATCATTTTGATAAGAAACTTGAAAAAAATTAAATAAAAGTGTGCAGCAAGGGGGAAGGTTCTATGTGGAAACCTCAACATTTTTTCTAGGCAATGAGTGCATGAAGCCCGTCGCTGTTTAAATGAGGCCTAACCTTATTTTAAACAGTTTGGAAAAAATCTAACTTAAGAAACGATCAAGATCGAATCGTTTTATAAAAAAGCTTACTCTTGCACAGTGATCTCCCTATCCGCCCACTTTTTGACTCGAGCTTGGAAGTTTTTTCCCAAGTTGATGTGACTGAAACAGACAAACTATTAAAAACATTAATCTTTCAAAAACATACGGTATAGCATCAGTTTCTGGAGGAGCATCTTCACCTGCTAAAAACTTCTTTTAAGAAACCTTTTAAAATGGGAGGCACTTTTATAGTTCCCCCCATTCTCGGATTTTTTGAAAAGTGACGCAAAATCACCTCCCGAACTCATTTTTTCTGCTCAGCACGATGAAAGAAACATTTCTAAATACTTTCTGGCATTTAAAATGGGAATAAGGACTGTATTGGGAGGGGAATAACTGGGGGCCACTTATAAAAAAAAGGAAGATGTTGAACATAGTTTTGAATACTGGGGCCTACTGCATATAGAAACT
>JAKMXJ010007444.1:0-18223 GCA_029339935.1 Anguina tritici
CATAACGTACAGCTGACCCGGGTCCCGAGGGTGTACGTTATGTAGAGAGTCGACTGTATTACAAAATAAAGCGCTTAGTTTATATTTCGCTTGCGATACACTTAATGTTGTTTTTGGAACTTAATGTTGTACTTGAAACCCTCATATACAGCGTATTTGATTGACTGGAAATCAAGTGGGCTTTGTCCGCGTATGTTCGAGTCCTGCTGACTGCGCCAAATATGTTTTATATGAGGGTTTCAAGTACAACACAGATAGCCATATAGGTAGGTCGTACAAATAGCTTTACATGGCAGGGAACAAGTTGTGCCATTCAATTTGTACCAATTGACATTGTGCCAAAACTAAATTGAGACAATGTCCATATCTCTGATTTTTACACGGAAATGGTAAATCGGATGTTGAAGGCCTTATTCTGGTTTCAAATTTGAGCTTTAGATCATCATCATCACCAGATTACCATTTCCCATGAAAAATCTGACATCCGGAGCTTGGTAAAGGTTGATTTTAGCACCGTGTGAAATGACACAGCTTTGCCTTCGCCGTTTTACACAAGGAATTCAAATTAGACGTGGGGATTCGTGTTTCTTCGAATTAGGATCTCCAACATTTTCTGTCATTTTGGGAGTTGGGGTTTTAAAAATTCTGAAAATCCCAGTAGCATTTGGAATCATCCAAATGGGGATTTGAGATTTTGAGCTTTGAGACATTGGGATTTTAAAGACTTTAGGGCTTCCAGAACTGGGAATCCGGGTGGATACCAATCCCCTAGCGGTATCCAAGCCTAATTCAAATAATATCATTTAACAAAGAATATATATTTTGAAAAAATACATATGTATATAGGTATATAATTTTTGTGGGGGTTTTTACTGAAATCCTCCATATATCTGCCTAGGATCCTATGAATGGTGCATTGAAGCTGAGCGAAATGCCCAAGAACAAGCCAACTCAGCACCTATTTGTGCCTTCGGATTCAATCTACCGTTGGAAAACTTGGCCAATTTCCATCTCAAACAATCTCTTGGTGCTGTTTTTATTCTCTAGCCAGGTTTTCTAAATTCCTGGTTTTCATTTTTAGATGGCACAGCCCAAACCTGTTTTGCTCTGGTCTGCTGCACTTGCGCCGGACTGGACAAGGAGCGGTGTGATTTAGTGCGCAAGCTCTGGAGTCTCAACGTTTCTGCCGATATTCTGCACCAGCCGATTTCTTCGGAAGCACAAATCTATTCAAAACTGGTCTGTATATATATGTCTATTGGAGGGAATGTTGGGTGATCAGAACCTTCTACAAGGGTGCCACCCCTGTCGAAGACGGATAGTAGTCGGATAGACGCACTCGACTCGTCCGGCACCCACATCTTTCTAGCATTTTTCTTATCATGTTTCATCAATTGATCATTTGAACACACAAAGACATTTGGTCTCCAGATTAATAGGTACTTATTTTGTGAAAAGCCCACCCCAATGCAAGCATTTATCTCAACTTTCATTGTTCCTGTTATATGCCGCAAGCATATAGACGATTTCTAGTGTCTAAAAAAACAAAAACACTTAGATGATTTGGCCGCCCGCTTTTTTAACACCCAACCTTCCCTTTACAACATTGACGCAGTCACAATTTCGATCCCTCCTAGGTGTCAACACCGGATAACGGACGACTCTTTACAAAAGCCAACTCTTTACACTGCCAACTCGTTACATTTTTTCAAAATTGGGCTTTAAGGTCTCCAAAATAATTCCTATCCGGATCCATCTCGCAGGTGTGTCCGCGCAGGATGTTTGGAAAACATGTTGTAGTCTCGACCAAAAACCTCGGGGCTCATGGTTCGCGTGGGTGTTGCTTGCTTCGCTTGCAAAGACAGCACAATGCCCCCTGATGGCAATGGATAGGTGATGGCGTAACGAGTTGACTTTTGTAGCGAGTTGGCATTTTACCGTCAACACCATTTCATTCAAAGTATTCAACAGTTCCAAACAAAGTTGTTCAGCTAAAAAACTTGGTGGATAAATAAAATACAAAGAGAATAAAACCCGGCGTAGAGAATCAAACCTGTGACTGGTCTAACTCTAGGTTGCCTAAGACACACAGGTGGGTCGGACTAGCCATTAGGCGTTGCAAAGGTCGCCCAAATGTACGAGCTCGCAGCACTGTATAACCATTTTGATTGTAGGAGTTGTGCCGCCAAAACGCCATCTCATTCCTTCTTTTGCTCATGGAAAGAGATGAGGTGTTGGTACATGCAGATGAGGGTTTGCCAGTCTCCGCTCTGCCATCTGCCTCTCGCTCCTACTCCGGCTATAGAATCGCCCACAAAAGGGTTAGTTGTGAGGAAGCTGTGAAAATGGTGGTTGCCAATGTTGTGGAAGAGCATCCCCCTACATCTGCCAGCACAAGCGCCCACCAGTCTAGACTGGTGGGCGAGACTCCTTCCGAATATTCTGGCATAGCACCTGGAGGTGGAGCATTGGCCAACTTCTTTGCCAATGTCAACATCAACTTTGCTATGGATGAGAAACCACCACATAACATTAGGAAAAAGAATGAGGTGGGCCATTTACAAGACCTTGAAAATGAAAACATTCTGAATGATTTCAACCCACCCTGTGTGGTGGTACTCCACTTTCTTCAAAGCTTGCAATACTGTTTGTATTGCAGATGCAGGTGAGGAACACGCTGAACGACCTGCTCTCCAAATTGACGCCCAAAACCAGGGTGGAAGTGTTTGTGACCGACTTGTTGCCAGACCTTTTGAGGCAATTGAGCAGTCTGTTGGAGCGTCGCTTCAATCAACCTGAGTTCCGGCAAGCCTTCGATGTGATCTTCAAACAGGCTGGCAAACAGAAGTCAGATGTGGACTCACTTCTCCACTCCCTTTCCCCCTTTTTCACCACAGGCTTTTCCACTGCATCATCCTGTGTGCTGATATTGTGGTGCAGACCAGTGGAGTCTTTCTACAGAGTCATTGTCTGAGCCCAATGCCCCAATGTGAAACATATAGATGTTGTAATTTTTGTTATAGCTAGCCTGTTTGTTTGGCCTTTGTATACACTGTATGTATTGTATAAAGACTCATACTCATTACAAAAGGTTTACCACTTAAAGGGGGGTTATCTGACAATTTACTGCCGCGCCGACTTACTGCTAGACATACTGACATGAAAAGAAAGTACGCGTTTTTAGGGTGTTTTCCCCTGCTTTTACTACTGGCGCTGGGCTAAAGAATCTCTAATGCATGCATGATCAAGAGCCTTGCTCAGATTCATCTCGGAGGTAACTCTGTGCGCGCATCTCTAACCCTCCAAGCCTCTCATGAGGCGTCCTTCCTCCGGGGGCGTAAGGGGTTTAAGGCTTGGGGTTGAAAAGCGTTACAATGGAATAAATTTGGCTTGAGCTAAGTTTACGTGGGCTCATCGAAAAACCAAGATTGTCAGCTGCGTCCTACAGGGAGCGAGCTTGAAAAAAAGTTTGGGAAAAACTGCAAGATAATTACATGAATTGCATAAAAAAGTGTTATTTTTACAACCTATCATTGATATTTTCTTATGGGAAACTTTTATTTGCACAGAAGTTCATGCGCAAATTTTGAGAGCACCCCCTAAATGACACTCCGACCTCCCCCCCCTTTTTATGTGAAGCCCGTAAAACCCGTCCGTGAGGCGAGTAAGCGCTACTGGACCAAAAACGCTACTCCTTAATCCTGAGGAGAGGGTATCTCTGAATACATTTGTATAGAGGGGTACATTTGGCTTTATGCGGTTAAGATTCTAAACCGGATCTGAACTTCAGACTTACCGGTTATATTCGCGAAATACCATATTTCATTATTATTTACCTAGTACTTGCTGACTTTTTGTATTTGGACTAAATACGGTGTATTGGACAAATTCTCGGACATATTCTCATTTCTCAGCCTTAACACAGAACTTATCTTTTATCTAAATATACACTTCTTATATATAAACCAGTATTGGATAAGATTAATATAACCCCAAGGTGTCCTGAGATTAATCCAACTCATTTTTATCAGTGACCAAGAATATAGTTGTGTGGCCAATATGACTTGCTCAAAAAACAGAATCCCTCGACTCAAAGACAAAGTCGTAGTCAACCGTTCCTGGGTTTTGACCGCTCTTCGACAGCAACTCCACTCAACACTTGGCCATACCGACTACCCCATTCGTGAAAAGGATCTTGTTGACTTGTACAAGTTAGTTCTACTCTATTCCCAGCTTTCCAACTAATTTTCTGCAATTTCAGACAGCAAACCGGAGAAGAATTGAGTGAACTTTCGAATGCACTGAGCTACAAAACAGTTGCTGGTATGCTCCAGTCTTTAGAGCTCTCCGGAATACTTGAAACCGAGTACATTATGAGCCAGGCCGACTCGGACCAACGGGTCATTCTTTATAAGGTAGTATTCGTACCAGCGGTTAAATGGTAGAAAGGATAAGCTTCGGGGTTTTGCATTTTTATTGTCGCGAGTTCGTCGACTTCCGCATAAATTTGCTATTTTTATGAAGGAGCAGTGTTTAGGGGTAGCCTGAAAATATATATTTGTACTTAAAACATAACTTAAAAATTGTTTTAGTGCAAAATTTATGCCCAGCTTTTAAAATTAACCCCACAAATCCTTTTATAACCACTCAGTGACCCAGTAAAAGAACCTTAGAAATTTTAATTTGGTTTTGGAATCGTGATCAGAAACTTGCTTACTAACACTCATATCGAATAAAAAGATAGGGTCAGCGATTAAACATTTAGCGCCTGTAATCGACTTATTTTATGATTTGCATTTGTCATCTGGTTCAGAATTTTATGTTGAACACACCTGCCTAATTAGTTTTTCAGGGTTGCCTTCAAATTTCTAAGAAAAGCTGGTTTTAGAAAAGTGAGCCTGAAGTGGTTAGACCCTTTTTAAAATTCGTTTCCTTTAAAAACAGGTGTGTTGCAATAATTTAAAGGCAATCTGGAAAAATCAATAAGACAGGCATGTGCAGCATAAAATTCTTAACCAGATTGAATGTTCAGAACATAAAATAAGTCGATTAGAAGTGCTAATCGTGCTTTTGTTAAGCGGGCACGTCCCCAAATAGCAATAGTCCTATGGGTAGGAAATAGTAAGACTTTTTCTCCTACTCACGCCCTGGTAACCAAGTCGCTCATAACAATTATACCAAAATAAGACCAAATTTAGATTACCATGGTTCTTTAGAGGCTTTTATCCTATAAACTTAATCCAAGCACATTTTATAAATGGACAACAGTATCATCTCCCGCCTTCAATTTTTCACTTACTATTTGCAGGTCGCCAACAAAACGCAAGCTCGAAGAGAGTTCAAGGAAAAGCCACCTTGCAATCCGAAATCCAAACTCCCTAAATGCATTTCTTCTTGGGAGAACTACGGCAATGTATGTAGATCAACACTTGCCTTTCTAATTCTACTTCGAAAATGATCTGGCCTTTCAGGAATGTGCTGGACATGTTGACGAAAATGTCAAAGGATGTGGTCAAAAACTGAGGTACCATCTACTTATATTTTCACTATCTACAGCCTGAGTTTTAGCAGAGAACCTTTGCTGGAGTTGCGTTACAGTTTCCCTCCCCCTCAAATAGTTGACCGGTTGCCAACACCACCAGCAATCAACAGCAGCACCGATTGCATTGAGCAAGAGCCCACACAAAGCTATGATGATTCAGCCATCATTTTTGAGCCGTTTGAAGTAGAACAGATATCGGAATATGAGCAGGCACACTTGGCTTATGATTATCAGTCCACTTTCAAAGAAAATGTGCAGAAGGTGGCAATGCTCATCTCCTTTATAGTCATGTATCGGCAGACCATCGAAGTGGGCATTTATAATTTACACTACTGTAAAGGTTCCTACTGAACTTGATGGATATTTCAGCTGTCCGACTTGGACGAAGAAATTGAAGATTTGTTTGGAAGGTGTATTCGTGCCACTGAACTACTGGAGCCCAATTGGTCATCTTTTGTGAAAAAGTATTGCTGGCAAGTTGAAATATCAAAGAAGGATGGCAAAGAGGTATGCTTTTTAATACTCCAAAGAATTAACCACAAAATTTGTTAGTATTTAAGATCCAGCTGGTGTGGAACGACAGACAGATGACTGACCAATTCGCCGAATTTTGCTCTTCGCAGTCGAAAACCCAATACAAGAACAGTACAAGTACAATTGGACCAAACCAAATCGACCAGACAAATACAAGACCAATACAAGTACCAATACAACCAGCCAATAGATTAGAATGCGCCTGCTGGTAACATTGAAAAATATTATAAGGAAAAAGAAAAGAAATTTGGTTGTTTTGCGTCTATCCACAACCTATTCGATGAATTTCGTGTCCGTTCCGAAATAAAAATTCCACGTAGACTGCGTGTTAGGGCAACAAAAAATAAAACAGCGGAAGGTGAGAAGAACGCACACTATTATTGACGTATCCATTCTAACAAAATGGCAGGCAATCCTATTTTCCAAGTCCGAAACATTTTTTGAACAGATATTAAAAATCTAATAGAATCTGGTTCACGTCTCTAGTTTCGACCCTACAGGGCACACTTGCATTAGAAACTGCCCCTTCATTGGAGTAACTAGGGTTGATCAGAGCAGACCAAAAATTCAAAGTTTCGAAACCACTCGTTAATACAAAGCTAATACATCTAAATGTTTTTTAAATTCTTTTAAATACCAAGGAATACCGAAAGAAACACCATGATGGTAAAGATGCCAGTTTTTAAGAAAAGGAATCGACCGATCTGGAATTTGAGATGATAATCCATTAAAAAATTGTTTGGAATGACTATTTATTTGAGGAACCAATTGTTTACCGGTAATGATAACGAGATTTACATGTAGAGACAATGTCAAAAAGAGCGATTTTAAAAAATCGAGGCCAAGCGTCATTTTGCCGACTTCTTGACCAGTGAGGTGCATCTTGAAATTTCGCGCCCCGCCCACGCTCTCCCAATTTTCCCGGGGCGAGGCGCGCACATCACTGTTCTTGACTTAAAGTTTCAGCGGTGGAACAGAAGAAAAACAAAAGAAACTTTAAAATCAATACAAGTGACTATTTAGTGTTTGCGTCTAAGTGTTTTGAAATTCGCCGAAAGTTAGTTGATTCCCATTTTCCAGCCTCAGAAAAGTAGTGTTGTTTCGACATCCAACGGCCAGAATATTTTGATCGGTGTCAAAAGGGTGTGGCGTCGTTTTGATTGAAAACTAAAATTAAGAAATATTCAATATATCACAAAGAAGCGATTTATAAAAACCGACTTCTTCTGAGGAATATCCCAATTGCCCATGGTTATTCCAGCCCCAGCCATACAAATCACCCTCACCTGAAATTCAAAGTAACATTAACAAAAGTAGATACTGTTAATATACTTACTTGTAAGAGCACAGCTATGCCATCCACCTGCAGCTATTTGGACAACGCTGACTTCTGCTTCGGAGAACATCTCCACTTTTTTAGGCTTTTGCTCAGAATCTAGAATACCATGTCCAAGTTCTCCGTGGCTTCCTGTTCCAAAAGTGTGCACTTCCCCAAAAACATCGAGTAAAACAATGTGATCATTGCCTGCACAAGCCTATAAAAAAAGAAAAGATATTGGTCGGCCGAAAAATATCACAATTTTTTTTAGAAACAACTTCGCTATGCTGATTGCGTGAATATATCAAAGAGAACAAACTCAACAACAAATTTTTAGTGCTTCGTCTTTTGTCATTGTTTGCTTTTTTTCTACTGATTCGCTTTTATTAGTCACTTTTTAGTAATGTCCGATTTCGTTGTGGGAAGTGTGTCCACATAGATGGTTCTAAACGCAGTGAGGAACTTAGGTTCTTTAGACCTCCGTTTCTTGCTGCTGCCAGAACTCCTGTCATGAAATGAAGATGAATGTAACTGTGTGCTTTAACTACTCTAAAAGTGTGGGGTGTGCACTTAAGTTGAGTGGGGGTGAGTACTTAACTTTAACCACAGAACTACATCCAAGAAAAAAGAATCACATTACCTGTTTGACCCTAAAGTCCAGAAAAAATTTTTGCATAGTATTCTTGGATATCCGAGAATCATAGATGCTGAAAATAAATGGTGATAAGTTACGGAAAATACACCAAAGCTAAAAAAACCCACTTCTCAATTGTCGACCCCTCAGTGTCCTTTGCACTATTTTTGATTAGAAATGCACTATAGAAAGTGCAGACAAAGAAGTATCTTGAAGAATCTTTTGAGTAAGGTGAATGAGGCTGCTCGGACATCCAGTTGTCCCAATGAGACCATTGCTGAAGAAGATTGCCGCTAACATCTGGCACCTCTAGTTTTGATTCCTGCAGGTGCACATCAAGCTTGATCCACTGCCAAGCTTGCTCGCTGGAAACGTGTTGAACACAGAAAAAGACCTTAAACCTTAATGTTAGTCAGGTCAAATAATGACGAGAAAACCTTGAGAATGAAAAGCTTACCTGGTCCTTGTATGCAAATACTTTCCCCGTTTGACTAACAAGAAAGAAGATGCATTGACCGGTGAAACAAACATAGTCAATAGCTGCCGCTTCCAAAATTTCCAGCTGAACTTGTTTCAAAGAGAAGTTGTCAATGATGGAGATTGAGCTGATGACTGAAGGACTATTTTTGACGGAACAGACGGCGACATCAACAAAGCCAAAGAATGAATATCGGCGAAAGGAAGAAGCTGCTGGCCTACCATCTTCATTTTGTAACATCTAATTGACAAAAATATAAAAACGAGAACTACACGAATTAAAACACAAGTTCAAGACCCCAAATGCACCGTGAAGACCCAACTTTAAACCCATGTGACCCCCAAAAATAGCAGAGGGTTAAAAAATCGCGATAAAGTACATTTTTTAGCTTAGACGAAACCTCAATGCACGTTAGAACGGGCTCAAATGTGTGGCCGTCTTGAATACAGGAAATTAAGAATTTTAAAGACCTTAAAAAGTGTGGAGGTGGTGCACTTCATGGTGCCACACCTGTGAGGTGGTGCAGTTAGTATACCGTGAAATTAATTTGTTGTTCAAAACTTGAATTTCTAAACAAACATTTTGTTGCCTCAGGCAAAAATATTATGCATTGATCCAAAGCCTTTACCACCTGCTCACAATGGTAGGTCTAGGTCTAGATCGATCGACTGGTCGAGGTCTTGACCTATCTATATGCTCACAATGGGTGGTCGAGGACGATCGACCAGGTATATCGACCTGGTGTGTGCGCATCTCAGCCCCGAGCCTCCAAGCCCTAGGCTTGAAGGGTTGGATTTGGGGGGAGAGGTATATTCCAGGGGGTGTATATATCCTCCTGCGCCCCCTTCGGGGACGCAGGAGGCTTGAAGGCTTGGAGGTGCGCGCACAGACTTACCTGTGAGATGAAAGCGAGCAATACTCTTGATAAATGCATTATTAACTCTTTTTGTAAACTTCCAGCAATGAAAAAATGGTAGGATACCTCCTAAATAAGGTATTTACCTTGGGGGACCAAGATAAAAAGTAATTCTTGAACAAAAGTTTTTTTCCAAAAAATTGACTTTTTGTGCCGGAAGGTGAACTAAAATACCCTTTTAATCGTTTTTAGCGTATATTGTTTGCTTAGAAAACATCAAAAAGCAAAATAATATCTCACTAATACTAATAAAAAGGAAATTGCCACTATTCTAGAATGTAAATAAACTTCAAAGTATAGTGTGATTAGAAAATAGCAAAAATTTGCTGGTTCATTCATGATAATTTCATTACTACTCTGCCATTGCCATTTTTCATCAACAGAGCAAAATAAACATATTTTTGTAAAACCCTACAACAATAGGCATCAAAAATCGATAATATACTCAAAAATAATAATATAAACATCAAAAAATTTTGATAAATGATAAAAGTTTATAAAATTTATATCTATAACTGAAAAAGTACGCTTCGACAAATCATGTAAGCACAGTTCATCGACCTGGTCGAGGGGCTCTTCAAAGAAAAGCCCTTTGTAAAAATGGTTTTGGATCAGTTTTGTATTTGTTTTATAGGCATGTTACCGTCGAAAATAAAGCAAAAATCATGTCTAAGTAGTCTGGAAAAAACATATCATGAATTAATGGGAAGCATAGAGGAGAAAAGCGGGTGCAGGCCGATCAAAGTTCACAATGAAATCAAGGCATAGGGGCGTTTAAGCCTTTTTGCGATATTTTTTTATCGTAGAGAAGATAATATAATCTTCATCTTATTTGAGATAAAAAATCAACCTCGAAAATCATTGGAAAAAAGGCTGATCGACCTCGACTAGAACCTCAACCAACATTGTGATCACTTCTATCGACCAGCCCATATTGTGAGCACATAGACCTCGACCTGCCATTGTGTAAGCGAAGGGTTATCGTAAGGTTAATTGAACACCCGAAAATATTTTAGAGGGCACAGAAGAGAGAGAAAAATGCGATTTGATGGCAGGGAATAATAGCAATCTCAAAAATAGTGGCAGTGGATCTTACTTTGAAGTACCGCCATTATATGCGCCATATTCAAAAATAATTTAAGCCTTCCAAAAATTTTAATCCAAAATTTTCGTAAAATGTAAGAGAGAATGGCTGAAAATAACACACAACAGTCTTCTTCTCACAACAATGCTTCTTTGTGGACAAATCAGCTTGTGTGGTTGCTGTGCGCCTTTGTATTTAGCCTGAAATCTCTTCTAATTCGCTCATATCGCTCCACTGACTTTGAGGTAATATATTTGCAACTATGCATGTTTACGGCCTATGGTCTTTTCGTCCTCAGTCATTTCATACCTGAGATTCAGGAAACAAGCCAAACTGGAAAAAATCATGCCACTTTATCCAAAATCATGGTTTGAAACTACAAAAGAGTGAATTTCCAGTCTAAATTCCCTAAATTTGGGCTAAGTACTCGTCCAGATGGCCATCCAGGTGGTCATATCCGAGATTTCAGGATTTAGCCAGAAGATAACTGTAAAGATTCCGATCTATACGACACACGGAAATCATAAAAAATAAAAAATGTTGGATTGGCGCTTTTGTAGAGGAATTGACCGGGGACGAAATGACCTAATGACATGGTTTTACGATTCTGTAAATGACTTAAACCCCCGAAATGTTTAAGGTGCACCGAAACTGGATGGCTATCACACACCACTTGCCTCTATCACAATGGTATTATTCCAACGGTACTGCACGACTTTATTGCTTGTTTAAAATCTAATCTCATTGGTTTTAGTTTCTGAATGGACGCTAGATTACCCTCCCTTCTTTGCCTACTTCGAAAAGCTACTCTCAGTACTTGCCAAATATTGGGATCCAACTATGTTAGCTTTACAGCACAATCCATACTTTTCGACGAGTACCCTTTTCTTTCAAAGGGGATCGGTTATCGCTGTGGATTGCCTCTATGTAATTTCTGTTTTTTCTTGCATTTATAATCAAGCAGTCGGTTTGCAGGCTCTCTCTTCAATCATTTTAGCTAACAGTATTGGCGAATCAATAGGGTGGATCAAAGAAAAAGGTTCTTTGAAAATTCGTCTTAAATTTGGCCTTTTGTTTGTGTTGCTGTGCAACTCAGGCCTGATCCTGCTCGACAATGTTCACTTCCAGTACAACTCCTTTCTATATGCACTGCTTTTCCTGTCCATTGCCGCAGTGCTAGCTGGAAGGCTGTTGACGGTGAGTGCTTCTTTTAATATCATAAATAAGAGGTTTATTAATGAGTTCTTGGAGTTCTGCACTAAAACATGTTTCTCCCTACAAAAACCTCAGAAAACGGAGTAGATACCTCTTCTTTGAGGGTACCCAGCTGGGCTATCTGAGTTTTCAGAAATCAGTGGGCAAACAAACCACAGTATCCTACTCAAAATGGTTTGCTGAACATTGTTTGAAACCAATTTGTCATACCTCCACCCCAAGGTAGACACTCCTCCCTTTTAGATGGATTTCCATTCCTCGAATCAATCCAAAATCATCCAGCAAACCATACCACTCTGTCCAAAATGGTACTCTGCACGCCGTTTGAAAAAACCAAAACACAGATTTCTGTGACCAAAACGACTTAACCCAGTGTACTCATCCCTGCTCCAGCTGGGTGTCCATCTGGACCAACTAAGACTTCGGGGATTTAGCCAAATGGGTCAGCAAACCATGATGATGCCTTGAACTAAGTTTGAAGTGACCAAGTCGCCTATTTCTCCACCTGGGACGCAAATAACTCGCCAATTGTTAATACTCACCGACTCCAGAACTCGCCAACGCTAAAACTTGCCAACAACAAAATTCGCCGTGAGAAAACTCGCCAACTCTATAATTGGCCAACCGAGAAAACTCGCCAACGTAAAAACCTGCAGATCTTTTATGTCTGCAATAATAAAAACTGTTTGATATGACACAAGAAACTAAGTAACTAGCAAGATATTGAATATTTAAAAAACCCTTTCGAACTGGGTCCATTTCGAAGTTTCCGGTCCCCCAAATTGATGATGGTTGACTGTATTGTACTTTACTCTTGCTAAAGGGCAACAGTTTAAAAAATGGGGTCCTAAGATTACAATAATCTCTCAAAACTATTGCCGCATTCCTCCACATCTCATTCAGGCGGCCTTTGTGTTTGCTGTGCTGCTCAACTTTAAGCACATATACCTTTACTACGTGCCTGCTTTTATGCTCTACTACCTCAAGTTCTTCTTGTTGCCGCTCAACTCCACATTTCCAAAGCGAGTGATTTGGCTTGTGAGTGTTCTAGCAGCTCCTCTGCTGTGTGCCTTCGGGCCTTTTATATACACAGGTTTGTAATTTAGTTATAATTTTATTTTATTTGTTTATAACTTGATTGTTTTGAGGTGGCATAGATGGGTTACAGCAGATATTGTCGCGGCTTTTTCCTTTTCAGCGAGGGTATGGTTATATTCTACAGGAACAGAATTCGAGCGCAACACTTATTGTTTTCACATCTAGTCTCGGTGCTTATTCCGTTTGTACCAAACTCCAAAGTCTTGGATGGTCCAGATGGAGGAGGGATTGGTACTTCGGATTGAGGGGATTTGATCACAGGAATTAGTGATTTAGTCACTTTGAGCCGTATTTGGGGCACCATTTCCGGTAGGATACTATGGCTTGATGACCATACTGTCAACAAAGTTCTCGATGGAAAGATATTGCCACTAAGGCTGCACACCAGCTAACAGAATATGCTTGTTGGTTTTGTATGGGAATAACACCAAAACGCATATGGATTTCGTGCTTTTTGAAGGAAAGGGGACAAGCTGATATAGATGACCTTAATCTACTTTCTAACTTTAGTTAGGGTTACTTCTTAACATTTTGTGTCCCAGCTTACAAAAGTTCTTCATATAATACAGAATAAATAATATTATGTTTTTTCATAATTTCTGAAAATCCGCAAATTGTTTGGCTTTACTGCGCACATCTTCGGCGTTTGTGACCGCAGAGAACACTTGAATGAGGCATTCCTTTGAAGAAGTCGATCACTTCTGCTGTTTACCTTCTTTCTGAACCCACTAAAAGCAAGAATTAAACCATAAGAAATGAGACAAAAGATCATCAAACCTTGTTGCTTACCTTTTTCTTGCCCTCCAAGCTGTCCTGCTCTTTAAACTACTTGTACCAACCAAGAATGCTATCTTGCTTAGGCATTTTTGAATGTTTTCCGAGCTCTCTTCAATATCCATATCCATACCATAATAAAGCCAATTGCCAATCGAAAGAAAAACGTGTAAGAGTAAAACCCAAAACCCATATGCTTTTTGGGATTTTCAAGACATTGTCAACAACCGATCTCCCGTTATTCCCTGCGGCGCCCAATTTGGTTAAATGATAGCAACAACAAAATCTTTTTAAGAATTCGCATTTCTTAACTCCCCATATAGAGCAAAGTCTTGATAACCTGAAACCTCAATAAGTCGACACCGTTTTCAGGCCAGATTTAGTCAGAGCTCTTGTAAATATCAATAAAATGACATTCGATAAGCTGACACTTTTTGGCGGTCCCGAGGAGTGTCGGGTCATCGACACTCGACTGTACCACTGATTTTTTTTTGCTAATTTGCAGCCTGACCCACGCCTATTGGGCTCCAAACTTTTGGTCCCTTTACAACTTTGCCGATTTCCTGCTCTACAAAATAGCAATGTTTGGGGCTAAAATATCAGGGGTGAAGTGCAATCCAAGCTACATGAAGTGTACCCTCAAACCACCTACATATACTCAGGGTCTTGTTATGGTTTGTAATTTTCATGCATTTTGACTCAGAAATTCAAGTTTTAATGCTTCGTCTTGAGGAATACGACCATTCCGTACTGCCCAACATCACACCATCCACCACTTTACTACTTATTTTGCCATGTCTTCTGCCAGTCGCCATCCTAATTCTGTTCAAAAATGCTAAAACCCGGGGTGAAACATTTCTAATTGCCATCACTCTAAGCGCCTATGGATTCTTTTTGTTTGGATGGCATGTGCATGAAAAGGCTTCCCTCATGATGCTTCTCCCTGTCAGTTTGTTAGTATTTCAGGTATGTGATTTGTGGAGAGTGAAAATGAGACATAATAGGCGGAAAATACATTTATCCTATTTCCTCTAATTAGCCCCACCTCATAACATAATGTTTTGAAAAGAAAAGTTTGAGTGAAACCTTCAGATGGTCTGTTTCATCATTTTTCCGTTTGGTTTTTCGATAAAATGTCTTTTTATGTTTGCACTAATTGGTAACTCAATTAATTTTGTACTTTTTTAGGTATCAGCATTGAGTGGTTCTGAGCCAGTTAGTTTATCAGATTTCAAGCAGGAAGAGAATCAAATCGATGAGATCAACCAGGTACGAAAACTCAAGTCTTATACAATCGGATACAAGCCGGACACGATCGAGCCAAACAAGTGACAACCAAATCAGCAAGTAGGAAATATAGGGTCGTCCGACGTTGTGTTCAGGATTGGGTGAAGAACGAGAAGAAATTATTAACTTATTAGTTTCTTTTATTGATAATTGGTTGAGGTTTTTGAAAATATACGCCGCTGATGAAACACCGATGTGGATGGATCCGTTGGCTGGCAAGTGTATTGCGGAAAAGGGAGCCAAAGGAGTGTTATTTACATTGCTTAAATTCTTATGGTCCATGGAAATATTTGAGGGAGAGGTCGATGATAAACAAGTTCGATATTTGCTACAAGCTGGATGTTTAGGTCTCGAAGAAATTGGTTTGTTCGAAGAAGTGGATGCAGAGCAGGATGAAGAAAATGGCTGTCTTAGCGATGAGTCTCTAGTTGAAATGGAGATAAATGATAGTTGACTTTGAATGCTGTTTTGTGGACTTGTTTGATATTATCGTTTAAATAAAAGAAATTTCCAAGCTACCAGGTGTGTTAATTGCGCTGTGAACATGGTTGAAAACTAAGTTCCCACCTCCTAATTTCATAAAATCTCCTAATGAACTCTCCCACTCTAGAGACTCATTGAAAAATAACCCTCCATGTGGGCCAATTAGAGGAAATATTAATGCCCTCAGTATTATAGCTCTGGTAGCTTTTTGGTACTCTCTTTTTCTAATTTAAGTACTATAGGACCTTCGCTACCTCGGCTGTTTCACAGCCCTTTGCCTTGGCTCCATGTTTTCCATTCTGCCTCTTTTGTTTACTCCTCTGGAAGAGTTGGTGAAGTACTCCATTACTGCTGGATACACCGCCCTCATTGCTATTGTTTTCTTCTACATTTACGGTCTTGAATGGTGCCAAACGCTGGGCAAAGACGGCAGGTTGTTGACCATGTTGGTTGTGGCTGAACTATACAAATGCTTCTTGCATAGGGTATGCCCAAAGTTGTCTTTTCGAGTCAATTTATTTGAATTTGTTTCAAGATTATTTTCGGCCAAGCGTTCCCGTTCCTTCCTCTGATGACTGTGTCAGTGGTGTGTGCCTACTCCATTTGTCTGTCTTATAGCAGGCTGTTGATGGTTGTATTGGGTGACCAGTGGAGCATTAGAAGAGCAATGCGACAATGTCTTCAAGAAGAGGTAGGAGTTTTTTTCTCCTCATGAGGGGTCTGTCAGCTCCTTCAGAAATCCGTAGAGTACTATTTTCAATATTTTACCATTTTAAAATAATATTTGCAAAAGTAACTCGGTTGAAGAGTTACCTGGTCGAAGACCTATAGTTGGATAGTTTGGGCAGAACCAGTGACCCGATTGTACAAGAAACCGCAGTTTATGGCGGATTCAAAAGTGGGATTGTTGTGATGTCTTAAGAAGGTGACACACCCTCCTTGCAAAAGTTGGCGGCGTTTATGGGGTTTCGAAGCCTTTGGGTGTGCCCGAATTAGGGTTTCAACCGCACAAAATCGTCTTAGAGCACTGCTACTGAAAATTATTTTCTTACTTGTTTTTTCTTGACTAAAATAATTTTACTAAACAACATAAACAGATTTTTAGCAAAGAATATTGGCGGAGGCAGAGCCTGAGGCATTGGACGACCAAGAAGTGTCATTTGTCGGGGGACTAGACATATCCGCCTGCCCAGACAACAATTCAATTGGTGTGGTCAGTTATACTGTCCTCAAATACCCACAACTACAGGTTATTGTCTGTTCAAAAGTCTATTTTATGCCACATATGCCTCAATTCCAGGTAGTGCACACCTCGGATCAAGTGGTCCATGTACCCCACCCCTACATCCCTGAGTTCCTCGCCGTTAGAGAAGCTGGCATATTAGCGGACATTGTGCGCAATAATTACGACCAACGAGTGGACGTAGTGTTTGTAGACGGAAACGGTAGTTACCACTCTAGAATGTGTGGATCAGCCTGTCATGTCGGCTATTTGACACAGACCAAAAGTGTTGGCATAGCCAAGAATTTCAATGGTTTTCCACTATATGCATTTGGAATGTCTCAAAAGGATGTGAATGATATTGAGGAGGTTGATATTCCTTTTACATACTGGAAACTAATTATTAATAAAATTTGCGGGAAAATGAGAGATTTGTGAGCTCCTCACAAAGTAGATGGACACATTGTGATATCGTGTGTCTTTATCGCCAACAATCCTTTTACTGAACTCGAGACTACTTTCTGAAAACTAGGCAAAATAAGCGTTTCCTTACTAGGCCAAAATCTATACCCATTTTTGCATCAGAGCGCCAGCGCGGCCTTTCCAAAAAAAATTTCAAGCGCCGGTGCTTGAAATTCCAGGTGATGAATTTCAACGGAGATTTGCTTGACAAATGTCCGCTTAACAAATGTACCCATCAACAAATTGCCGCTTAAATTTTGGGTTACAGCCTGTAATTTATTTGTTACATAACAATCTAAACTAAAAAATACTTTGATAAAGAAAAAGAGACTTGAAAGGAAATAGAAAAAATAAATAAATCCATAGAAACAAAAAAATTTCTATCCGCGGATAAACAAATCCATGGATTAAAAAAATTAACGGATATTTTAAGAATCCACTTTTTTTTTTCATTCTTGCTACCGAAGCTTATGTAAGAGTAAAGTAAAAAAATCGGTTTTTAGAGGATAAGATCCAAGCTAAAAGAAACCAAAAAGGGTGCATACATCAGGGTGGATGCAACAGAACCAGCTGTTTTGAGTGTGATCAGGTCTAGGAACTGCTCCAATCCCCAGTTTGTGTCAGCCGGGTATGGAGTGGATCTCGAATCAGCTACTAGAATTGCTGCTAAGTGCGTGGAAAGATCTTCGCTTGCAAACCCTATTCGCTTGGTGAGATTTGTTTGAATGTAAAAAACTGTTGCTGTATTTTTTATTTCAGAGTGACCTTCGTTCAAGAGCTTTACTACAACATATTTTCAACTAAAATTGATGTGTGAAATTTTTATTAAAAGTATAAAAGATATTTTCTATCCATTCCATTGGTTTTAAAAATATCCCAACCAATCAGAAAAATTTCTTTGTTCAAGAAGGCTATTAGTGAGCTCTTGGATAACAACCTCGATAACTCAGTGGTTCCAGCATAGGAAGCTAGTTGTCGTGCTCAGCACGAAATAGCTGAGGATGTTTAGTGCACGTTATTTGTGAAATGTGTTTTGTTTTTTTTTGTTGTTTCTTGTCAGCTTTTGTGGGCCGTGTTGGATGGAAAGGCTTCTCCTTTCCGATTGCGGTGTAATGGACACCACTATCAGATAAGGAGAAGCTTTCCCATCCCCCTGTTTCCTCCGCCCATTAGCAT
>JAKMXJ010007457.1:0-11575 GCA_029339935.1 Anguina tritici
TAAAAAATTTCCCACTGATGTAGCATTTCTGGAGGTCCCATTATTATGTAGGTTCCTCCATTGGTGATGTTGATCTATGCATCAATGTCCAGAACGAAGTTAACCACAACGTCATCAACTCTGACATCTGTCTTGAGAAGAGACTGGCTTGTTACCACGGAATTTTTTTGAGCTGAAGGCAATTCAACGAAGTTAATTTTCGTAGGGTTTCCTGTTCCGGCGGTTCTGGCAACGAAAGGCTTGAATTGATTCACATTTGCTTTCCAGATGTCTCACTTCGGAGCATTTTCCGCACTTGTGACTTATAAACTGGCAATCTATGCTCCAATGCAACATGGCTTATTCGAGGTAGACTTGATTTTGACTGGTTCTTTGACTGAATTGAATGGCTTCTTTGCATCGTTCCTGATGAAATTCACTGCTGAATTTGGATTTGGTGATTTTTTGCACCAGCGATAGCTGTCAGGGATGCGACGGTCTTGTCCATCACTCCATCAAACGTTGCCTTTTTCGTGCAGAAGTTGCAAGATTCTTGTTCTGAGAACAGCACCTTTGCATGATTTCAGCGAAAGGAGAAGCATGAGGCACTTAAACTGCTTTTCTTTAAGTTCAGTAAAGTTAAACCTCTTCAAATGGACTTTCAAACGGCTGATGAAATTGCGGAACTCTTCACCATCATCTTTGGAGATTCTGAGGTATTCGTATCGATTAATTACCAGAGTTTGAGCCGGTGAAAACAGTTTCGACAGTTTGACATAAGTTTCTTCGAAAGTGAAATCTGTGACGGATTTAGGAAGAACGCTTCTCTTGTAGTCATCATAGGCTTTTGCTGAGAGGAACATCATCAAAAGCACCACCTTGTCTTTACCCTCCTCTGGATTGTTCGAATATTTCATGGTGAAGCTGAACCTTTCAAGCTAGCCCCCAAATTTGTTGAGGTTATCCTCATTGGTCTCATAGACTTCGATGTTTTGTTCAGAACGAGAGGATAGTCCACCATTTGAGATAATAGACTGTCTTCCATTTTGTAGAGACTTTATGATTTACGCGATTTCCTCTTCGTGTTTCTTCTGTTGCTGAGCCATCGATTCTTGATGCTGCTTTTGCATTGCATCAGATTGCTGAGCCAATATGAGCTTTAAAGCTTCTATGTCCATAATATACTCACACAACACAATAATTACAGACAAAACACCGACTCGATAGAGTTGTGTCGGTGCGGGACAAATAACAATTTAAACATCGCAACAATTAAATGTCTTCTTCAAATAATTGTTATTTTTGATTTTTTGTGCACTGAAATATATCAGATCCTTTTAAATGATAATAATTTTTTAAATTTAATTCTGGAGATGAAAAATATGATGTTTAGCATTGTATTAGTGAGATTTACAAATAACTTTTCAAAAATTCGCTAATTTTTGGTGCTGATCGCAATTTTTTTATTTCGCTGATTTTCCAAAAATTTCAATCTGAACCTTGCATTAAACTTAAAAAAATTATGCAAAAAAGGCGGGAAAATAAAGTAAAGGAAAGAAACATGGTGGAGACAAGGAAAGGGAATAGGAGAAAAGAAACAAACTTTCTTTCCTGTCCCTGCTGTTTGTTGTTATTATCCTTTTGTACTGTTTCTTCTTCTTTTCTTGTTTCTCTAGTCCTGCTCCTCCTCCTCTTCTATTTTATTTGATGATTGCACAAGAGGAGATGGCTGAAAGGCTGGCCTCCATCATTTGATTTCTACTTACTACTCTCTTCCTTGCGCCACAAGAAAGTGAAATCAAACATGGTCTTCATAATTTTACTCATTTTCAGGTGCCTATTTTTGTGCTGCTACCTGTACTTTTTAAATTAATTTCCCACCCTCCAGTATTTTGGGTGCGCAGTGTCAATGGAAGGCACAGAAGAGGATGAGTCTCCGTGCTTCTCTTCCTCCCATTTGTTTGACGACATCCACAATGATATGGCATTGCAGGGTGCCTTCGCAGATGACAAGGATGTGGCTGCTTTTGTCGGAGGTGGGTGACCTCTGTCTTTTTTATTTCTTTTGTAAAAACAAACAACTTTTGAGTTTTTTGAAGGAAAATTGCTTTTGCACATCTTTTACCCCTTTTTTAAGCTTCTTGACTTTTCTTTCAAGACATTTTACAGACATTTATGTTTATTTTTTACACAATTGATTGGTTTTTTTCTTGTATGTGCACTTTTTATATTTTTTATTTTATATTTGTATTTGTTCATGTAAAACCTTTGTTTTTGAGCATTTTCTTATCTCAAATCAGAATAGTTACACTCTGCAATTCAGAGATAAGACTTTTTATTATCTTACTGAATCAAATGAAAAGTATCTGAACCCAAAAGACTAACATTTTTAGTATAATATTTCAAGCTGAAGTACTTGTATATTCTAATTTCTATAATTTTCTAGAGTTTTACAAAACTTTTCAGATGCAAAAGTATCTTTGCAAAAAGACTTCAAAAATCTACTAGGTAAAAAGTCATTCAGCAAAAACAGAGTTGTTGTACTTATTACGAAAACAAAATGGCCGGCCTGATGTTTATGCTCCTAAACCAGAAAAGGTACTTAAAAAGTACTAAAGAGCATGCTCATCAAAATGTCCATGTCGCTTTTAGTATCTTTAAAAGAACGACTCCGTCATTGGCTCTCCGGTTTTACCTAGTACTTTTCGAAATCGGAAATGGAGAACCTTAATAATTGGACAGGCTATATATCAATTCTTGTATTCTTCTTTCCAATACTGTTTTAATGACTTTACTATCCTAAAAATCCATAAGTATATCTTTTTACTTTTTTTATGTAAGAGGGCTATTAGTGGAGTCTTGGATAACTGCCTCGTGATTTTTGGAACACTGATTAGTACCCAACCTTCAGCCTATTTTCTTGGATATATTTTAAGGATTATTTGCCAAATAGTTGAACGCAGTAAATTGATCAAAAACACAATGCCGAAACACGATTTCCAATTAAGAGCTATGACCTATAACTAATAAAGTAGTATAAGAGAGATATTAGTGAGGGCTTGGATGACAGTTCACTGGTTAGGACATCGGAAGCTAGCGGAGGAAGGTTGATGGCTTGGTTTCAGTTGTGAGGGTAATGCTCGAGCCATGACGGTCATGGAATGCCTCGATAGTTTAGTAGTTAGAGTAGGGGAAGCTAGTGGAAGAAGGTCGCAGACACGATTCCTGCTCGAGTCATATTTTTCTTGACCTTTACTGGTAGCACCTGGTTTCGATCCACCAACCTCGTGATGAGGGGTGTGGGAGCTTGATGCTCGAACCATGGATGCTACTGGGAAAGCAAGGAAAAGGTATAACAGGGCTATTAGTGAGATCTTGGATGACAGCTCCGATAGCTCAGTGGTTAGAGCATCGGAAGAAAGTGAAAGAAGGTCGCAGGTTGGATTCCTTCTTGGGCAATGTTTTCCTCGACCTTTACATTACTTCAAAGCATTTTTTCATCTCGTTTTTACTTTTTTTCAAATTTTTGAGAGAAATCAAATCTACAACTTCATTTACAATTCCCATCCCTCCGCTTTTTAATGCCCGATATATCTTCCAAACTTTTTCAACTGCATTTTCCCACCATGTTTTTTGTGCTAGTATTTGATAATTATTGCTGTTGCTTTGATTGAAGATGGGAATATGCGAGCGCTAAAGCAAAAATAAGTCAACTTTTGATCAATAAGCGTTCCTCCGTGTGTGGGGGATGATCGTGGCAGGCTGTACCAGCACACTCTCGTCTTTTTTTATTCCCTCCCGGCCTCCTTCCCCCTCCTCCTGCAAATAACAAAATACAATAAAGAATAGCAGCGAAAGCACCAATTTCCCTGTCGTTATTGGCAGGCAGGGAGGTCGCCAGCTGGTTGCGGGAGCAGGGAAGTGTGTAGGCTAGCCTACCCCTTCGGCCAGTTCAAAGACAGACGCGAAAAGAGAAATTTTTGACAAAAAATTAGAAGAGGATGTGGTTTTGCGGGAAGCAAAACAAAACAATTATGCAAAATAAACAAACTGAGGAACGCAAATTTTAGATTTAAAAGTAAACAATCTTTTTTTATTTTCATTTAATCTGCAAGTTACTATTTCAAAGAAATGAGACCGTATTCCACTACTAATGGGTTTTTTGCCTTGATCCCTGCTGTCTTTTTTCGTGAACAGCGCTTCTTATTGTTCCGGAATTCCCAGTGTGGAAGAAAAATTAAGAAAATGGTGAAACTTTTTAAGATAACTCAAAATAGCTAAAGAATATTGACCTTGACCAGAAAATAGATGGCTTCTGTGGCAGAGAACTTGAGCAAATCTTTCAGTCGAACGCACTCAAAATCGATTTCTTGCAAAAATTTCACGATTTTCTTTGTCAGCATTTGGTTAAAAAAAAGTCGTATGCACCGAAGAAGAAAAATATAATACAAAAATGTAAAAAAACAACAAGGGGGCTAAGGCAAAGGAATAGGGCCGAAAATTATTTGACATATCCTTTAGTTCTCTTAGGAATTGGTCTCATTTTTTGCATTGCCCCCCGTAGTTTGTTTTCAGTGTTTTTTTTTGTTATTAAGTGCAATAGTATGGGTGGGCGTTAAGTGGGTCTAACAGGGTCGGCCTATCCTAAGCCCTCTGGGTAGGTGCTCACACTTCCAGACTGGCAAGCACACTTCCAGACTGGCTTGGGCTCAGCTTAGGTCAACACCCGTGAGCCCCGATTAAGCCCACCCATGCTATTGCACTCAGGCTTAGGAGTTTGTATTGAAGCATTCGATAGCTATTTAAATGTCAAAGAGATATTATTAGTTGTGTCTCTGACCAAAAAATTGAAAAACAACAACAGGGGGACCGAGGCAAGAAATGGGACCGATTCTTAACTAGAGGCTATCCTTTGAAAACTTAAGCATTTTGGTACTACTGTTGAATGGATCCTTTTTCTCGTGGTCTCCCCAAGCTGATTTTTTGCAATTTCTCTCTTTAAAAATCACCTCGAAGGGCCTGCTAGTTGTTAATGGAAGTATTTTTCCGTTTAGACAGGCTACCAAATGAGTTCAAAATTTTGATGCTTTTTTCTCCATCGCATGTATTCACTATACAATTGATCTCTTTCTGATTATCCTGTCGTGTTCGGCGTGCCAGGTTTGGCCTAGGGAGCGATACAGAGACACAACATTCAGGTAGAATGGGTGTAATCGAGCGTGCTGAAATTTTTTTGACTTTATGTTAAAAACGCAATAAACCGTTGTTTGAAACCTATTTGGAATATTCATGGAAAAATTAAACAAAAATTAACATCTATTGATTGGGCACCAAAGCAGTTTCTTTGGTAAAAAGAATCTATAAATGCATTTATTATCTCGAATTCATCTCGCAGAGAACCTAACCCTTCTGTCAACATTCAAGCCTAGGGCTTGAAGGGCGCAGGGAATTTGGAGGCTTGAATGTCAAGATGCGTATACAAACATACCTGAGACATGAATCACACAAAAATAGCTCTGGATGCATAAAAATAGTATGCATACCGGAGTTTCTATATGCTGTAGAAACCAGTAAAGAAACTATGTTCAAATCACATCTTATTCAGCTCTTTTGGGGTATTAAGGTACCCTCCAAAGATGGTTTATCCTAGGAGATAAAGGTAAAATATCAACTTTTGCTCAAATTTATTTTCTGAAAGATGCTTTCCTACACCTAAAAACGTGTATGCGTATGTTTTAAATAATGAAAGGTAAAAATAAGACGTCAAAACTTGTTTTTGTTTGATTATCATAAAACGAACTTCAGCCAAACAAGCCAAAAAGGATAAATAAGATTTTCATGTAGCGCAGACATATCCCACAATTATAGAAGGAGATAAGAGCAGGCAATCGGTTCGGAGTGAGAAAAGGAGCATATAAGAGAGCAAAGTGTTCAGAAAAGCGGAGAAAAAAAGAAGAAAAAGATGAAATACACACCATAATTGAATTCCCTTTCTATTCCCTCACCACCAGTCTTGTAAAGCTCAAATTTTCGCCATCGGCACCGGCGTCGAGCGCCGGCTTGAATATTTTTCGGCAGAAAATATGGTAGAAAATCGTCGTCGGGCGCCGGCGCCGTCAAATTATATATGCAATAATGGACCATCTTTAATAATTTTGGTCCAGTTCTTTGTGTCCAATGTTCTTAAAAGTTACGCAATTAAAAAGATTTTCCATTGCAAAAGTATCGCTAGGAATGGGTAAAATATCAACAGCTGTTTTTTTCGCCGTTGGTACCAAGCGACGGCTTTTATTTTCGGACGCCGGATCCACGGCTAAAAATCACCGCCGACCGCCGGCGCAGTTTACAAGACTGCTGACGACTATACTAAGTTGAAAGTGCGCCATGCCGTCCGATCTGGCAATGTCAAGCAACATCGGGCTCGACTATTATTTGGATCGGAGACATTCTGGGAATTTCGAATGTTGTAAGCCAAAAGACTTCTTACACATTTAAGTTATCAATTGAATGTAAAAAAGTTAAAGAAAGTAATTTTTGGACAGTACCCGTTAACGTCCCCCAAAATAAACTTGTGTAAAAGTGTTCAAAAACAAGCGAGAAATTAGTGGTAAAATAACCAGAATAGGAAGAGTTTTTTTTTAATATAGATTGGAGACAAACGAGTAAATCCGGTAAACTCAATCAAATTACCCGTATCAGACCGTTTCGTGTTTACAGAAAGGTAAATTCTTTTCTGTACCTGATTTACTTTTTTGAGTCATAAGTGACGTCCCCTGTTGGTACACATGATTTTTTCCCTTTCTCGCTTATTTTTTTTCTGAGTTATCATTATATATTCTTAGTATTTATCTACGAAAAATCAAAAAGTAGACAAAGGTTACCAACATCAGATTTGCATGTTTTCCTCGAAAAATTTGAGTGCAGGTCAGATGAAATTCGATACTTTACATTGAACACAAGATCAAAAATCATAGGAAATTTCAATCGCATCAAAAACATCGAAATTCGCATTTTTAGTAACGAGTCATATACCAATGTGTAGCCCTAAATCTGCTATACAAGGTTTGAGGAGGTTATTATGAAGTTGAGAAGCAGTAAAAATTAAAAGCCATTTACTCGTTTTCCTAGTCAAATTTGAAGAAATTTATAACAAACCTTAGGACTGGAAGAAAGTCAAAAGAAAATACCAATCTAACCGCGCCAGAAATTCGTGAAGAGCTCGGACTAGTTGATGTCAGTGTTAAAACAGTTCAGCAAAATTAAATTATTCCAAAATTATTTGATTAAGTACAATAAACAAATTCTGTGTAGGCAAACCTGCTATTTTTTGCTCTTGGTTTGCCGCCAGTTCTAACCACTTTCGGATTCTTGACACGGTTGCGAATTTCCCAAACACCAACCTTCGACATCCCCACATGCTCAGCAATTTTCAAAAAGCTCCATTTGTCATCATTATCGTGTAGTCTCACTATCAACTTCTCAATTTGCTCATCACAAAGCCCGAAAATGGATACCCGATTCGATAAACCTACTTTTTTACATCAGATATTTCCTTTCTTAGTATTTTTCGGATCCGGGCAATTCTGGAGAAGCGCGAGCGGATTTGAGAGTTAGAGATGTCCGCAAAGATTTACCTTCCATATGAATTAGAGTAATACTTTTGATTATACATGCATTTAGAGACTCTTTTTGCCAAGTTTCAGCAATGGAAACATGGTAAGATATCCTAATAATAGTAAATGCTTTGGTGTCAAAACCAAGACCTTTGGTAATTCCAAATGTATTTGTGCCTTAATTTGCTGTTTTTAACATGTTTTTTTACTTTTAGACCATCTTTACTATATTTTGGGCATTATTCCAAAGTGCTCAAAGATAGTCATGTAAAGGCAATCAAAATTAGTTATAATTTCAAAACAGAGCACATTTTTCTCCATTTTTCGGACCAGAACATTCGACTTGAATGAACTTATCAAGAGATGAATCCCACCACTTACACTCCAACTTATCTTTTTAGTTCCTCGGATTTCAGCTTCCATTTTCCTTTTATTATTTTTTGTCTCTTATTTTGTATTAAAGTCTAAATCGATATTTGGTACGGCCTAAGCCAAAAACCCTGGCTTGAAACCCTTCATCTCTATTTGAAAGTCAGCTCCTGGAAAAAGATTACTAAGTGAGAGGACCAAAGAAGGTGAAACCCGGGGGACCAATATTGAAAAATAGCCTAAGTTATATGCCTAACTTTATAGGCAACTTTCGAAGCCGAAACCAAGTGTTTTTACGCTCGTCTAGAAGCCAACATTGTAGGAAAAGTATCCGCTAAAACATTTTGGAAACCATGCAAAAAGTTGATGTGACAACCTAAAAACACATCATTTCAGACGATCGGCCTATATACGATCGGTACCCCCATTCCCTTTGAAGGACACTTTGTCATAGTTTTTAACCAGTATCTCATTTTTTCTCTGTCTGCTACCAATTTTAGGTGAGTTTGCATTTACTGCCCACCGTTCAAATGATCTATTTGTGCATGCCTATATCCCTCTCAATAATGGTGACCTTGATAGGCAATCTGACTGCTGTTGGTTGTCACCAATAATGGCGCGATTTCGGCTCCTTCTCTTGCTTGCTCTTTACAAATTTGTCAAAGTGGCTTTTTTGCTGTACACTTCCCAACTTTTTTCGTTATCTTTCACCAATAAATTAGCTATTTCTGAGCTGATTGCTTGTTGATATTGTTGTCAGTTCCTCCAAAAGTGTGTTTCGCTAGCTTTCCCTTGGCTGTTTGTTTGCTGAACTCTTTTTTGCAGGCTAGCTAGCTAACTGGGTGTTTGGTTGCTTTGCCAGGCGACTAGCCGGTTTACTGTGGTTCCACTTGGTGACCAGCCACCACTGTTTGAGACTCCTTGCCAAACATGGAAATAGAGAAACCTGCGTGCTGGCTAATTTTGGATAAAAAAAGTTGTGTAAGAGACAAGAAATGAAGCAAAACATAATTTTTAGCACTCAACATTAGTTTTGGTGACATCTTCTCTGGATCTTGAGTTATTCCGTTTCTTCTTGTCCATTTTTGGTGGAAGGTACAGGACGTGGCGAAAAAAACGCAACTTTTGAATCCCAGAATTTTTAATTTTTACGACACTCTATTATATCTAACCTAGAGACGGAAAGAAGACTCCCACCAAGGCCCTGGCACCAAGGTTTTTGGGCCAACTATCCACCAAGGTTTTTGGGCCAACTATCGACCAAGGCTAAGACCAAGGTTTTTTTAAATTTGACAAAACAAGTCCTTGCCTTTCTTTCTATCTATAATTCAACTGTTGCTGCAGATGTGTCAACCTTTTTGCTCTCTATTTTCTCTTCGTTTAAGGTAATGGCTCAAGCTAAGGCGCCAGAAACGTTATCGACAAGGAATTGCCTCTGATTTTCCAACGAAAATGATCAACTCCTCTTAAGCCAAGAGACTCTTTGATTGAAAAAATATGATGTAATCTTTTTCTATTACAGTCCAGTCTCGATTTTACGGCACCATGAGGCTACCACTGTATCTCCTATGCATTATCTATCCTACCCCCATTTTTACGGCACCCTCAATTTAGAAGCACTATTTTGCGGCCCCCAGGCGTGCCGTAAAATCGAGACTCGAATTTATTGCCTAATATAGTCGACGCTCTCTATTGTATCTGCCCCCAGCTGGGTCCGATGATTTTGGTTCCCCAATTTTTGAAACCTTTTACCAATAATGATATTGATGTCTCCGAGGCAAAAAAATGACGATGATTCCAAATGTGCAATTTGTTTCTGTGAAACTCAACAATTTTGCCCTTAAAAAGGCCAACTCTCTCTCTCTATAGCACCCATTATTTATTTTGGGAATAGTGGATGCTATAGAGAGAGATGGATTTTTTCAGGGCAAAATTGTTTAGCTTCACATAAACAAATTGCATATTCGGAATCCTTGCCATTTTTTGCCTTAGAGAAGTCAATATCAGAATTGGTAAAAGACTTCAAAAATTGGAGTAAAAAAATTGTCGGACCCACCCAGCTGGTGGTCGAATTTGAAGGCAGATGCAATAGAGAGCGAGTTGTTGTTATTCGAGTTGTCAAATCTCTTTTAAAAACCCTTTGAAATAGAGACCATGATTTGAGTAGCAGCAATGATCCAATACAATATTTTCGGAGCAGATGACCAATCAATATTCGAATATTTCTAAGGTCAAAAGATTAATATATTGGTCCAATATTTTGCCTTGAAACTTATAAACCAATGGTTTATTCCGGAGGATAATGCCTCTTGATAACAAGAAATATCCTAATACAAAAATTTCAACAATTGAAGATTCTTCTTGGGGAATATTGGCATTTCAGCATTCTTCTGACTGAGGTTTGATATCCTGTAGTCGAACTCATGGCTCGATCTATCTCCCAGTCGCTGAACATCTTCTCCGTGATTTGACTGATGCTCTAAAAATGTATGTCCCAGAAAAGTGGCGAACACGTAGGACACATAGGAATTGACACTTCCACGACGAGCAGACGGGTAAGACTCTGAATTGAATAAAAGTTAAAGACCAAAGAAGCAGAACAAATTTACCTGATAAAACCGTCTGTAAGATCTGAACATATATCAGAAGTGAACAACAAAGCAGAGCATTCGCTGAGGCGGGAGAAGACTTCTTTTTTCACGGCTCCATAGATACGAGACATAACCGGCTCTCCGTAATGCAGGCTTCCCTTAAGACTTTCTCGATCATTTTATGACAAAATAGAGACTTTCGGCTTCGAAAATGGCGAATGACAAGTTTTGACAAGCGATGAGGTGAATTACCTTCCCATCAAATTCGGACAAGTCCCATAAGATGGCTTTAGATGAAGACAGACAAAAGAATGTTGCAAGAATATATTTCCTCTTCCTCTGATCATAAAATCTTCCAAACCTTTCTTCCGAGCATCCTCTTTCTCTCTGCTTGTTTGTCCTGGTCCTGCAACTTCTTGGGATATTGCTGATTTTTACTAAGATGCACCTTCAAATTGATTGTCTCGTTGTTATCTTGATCTTCTTTTAGCACTACCTTCATGAAGAGAAAATGGCCTTCCTAGTTCATATCCAGCACTATTTTCCACCGGGAACTCATACTAAAATACAACGTTAGATATACATGCTTAGATATACATATGCATGGTTCTTAGTCAAATCTTATGGTGTACACTAATTGGCAACTACTACTACTCAAAAAGAAGATCTGAACGGTCGCTACATTTTTGAATGGTCATTTTTTGACATGAAGTTTTGTCTGCCATAGCCATGTCAATAAATAGACGTATGACCACTCAAAATGTAGGCCTGAATCCCAGATACATTTTGAGTGGTCATGTGCTCATAAGTTTTTCTGAGACACACAAAATATAACATGACGATAAAACTAAATGACCACCATTTCTCAAGATATTTGCAAAAAAAGTAAAATCATCATTTTTGGGTGAAAGCCCCTTCTTTTCCTCTGTCAATGAAAGGAGTGGGCAGGAGTATAGTATACGCCATCTTCGTAAAAACTGCTTTTGACGACTGATTTGTATTTCTCGACCCCCAAAACATCAA
>JAKMXJ010007482.1:0-10866 GCA_029339935.1 Anguina tritici
GTGGGTGCTTCTTCAATTTCAGGAAACAATGAACTGCTCATGTCTTCGCTGGCCTCAAGACTGGAGGTGTTCAGCTACGCGCCAGAAGACGACCGAACCTTTGAAAATTGGTTTCAATTCAGTGCTGCTTTTACCAACTCTCTTTTTCATTTTTCAGAAAGTACTGAGATTTTCGTTTGGCTTTCGTCAATGTGAGGCAACAAACCAAGAGTATCTGAGACACTACAAAGCTCTTTAAGACCGATCTGAATTATTTCTCAGTTGTGTGTGCCTCCTAACATCAGGCCTTTCACCTAGGATTCTTGGGACTAGAGATGGAGACTTTCATGCGAAACGAATGTGAGCCAGACTTTTGGTAAAAATGCATCGAGACTCCTTTTTTGCCCAGTTCCAGTAAAAAACAATGTGGAAAGTGTAGTTATCGCCTAACATTGGTACATAGACCCGGTTTACATTGGTCGCCCCAATACAAAAGACAGCAAAAAGTGCATTTGAAGTAAAAAGGGGGGTTGTGGGGGCAAAAGAGAATTTTTGGCTAAAAGTCTAGCCATGACTCGCCGACCATTTTTCGGTGCTTCCCATCATTATAATTAATCTAGTCAATATAACTTTTTGTAAAGGAAATTAAAATGCTCAAATTAGTCATCTTCGTCCATTTTGGTTACACAAATATTCAACCAGATTGAATAACTAAATCAGTAGCTTATTTACTTACCAAACTGCTTTATTATGTTCCTGTCTATTTTTTGCCTTTTACTGCCGGCTATATTTTTGACTGCTAGCTTCAAGGATGCGCTTGGGTTAACACTTTCTCAAGGGATCTGCTATCATCAATGTTCCCCAAAGAGTGCAAACAAATTTTCCGGAGATTTTTCGGCAATTTTTGTATTAAAACTAATCAGCTTTTGGACAAACTAATCTTTGCAGGCCGTGCAAGACCACCTGCTGTTGGGCGACAAACTTCTTAGTAATGCTAAAGTAGATGGGATGTGCAGGTAAACTTTTTTTGCTGAAAACTTTACATACCTACAGCGTAGTCCAAACAGTAATTCGCAATATACATCAAATCTCCTTTCAGAGTGCTCGAATGATGTCTTTATATAAATGAATAATACATGTAATATGCAGAGATTCTCATTCAGTAATACAGAAACACACGTAAAACAGAAAATCAAAAATATGCAAAATTTGGAATCAGATTCCAATTGTCTTGATTCGAATTCAAATTAAATCGACTTAATTCATATGCATCAAGTAAAATATGCCGTGATTCAACTATGGATTCAAATACCCTATTTCTTCTAATAAGCCACCCAGGTGGTTTGTTTTTGAACCTCCTAAAAGTCAGGCAAATTTTGAGTCGATCTCGACATTTTTGGGTGCGCAAGCAAAATCATGAAACTGAAATCGGTAGAACTCGTGGGAGTTAAGAAAACGCAATAAAGAAAAGCATAAAAAATTCTGCTCTGAGATACAAAACCCCTAAATTGAAGGGGGTGATTTATTGGGGGGACGGGGTGGCCTATTAGAGGAAATACGATATATTTGATCAAAAAAATTAATTTGGATCACGAGATATGTGCTCTGATTCAAGATCCACTTTTGATTCAAGTTGTCAACACTGCTTGGATCTTCAATTGCGAAAATTGACAAATATGAGACATATGGAAGCTCTCTTTTTAATTCTTAATTATGCAAGCGATAATAAATAAAAAGTAGAGATGATGACGGGAAGGGACCAGTCCCGAAGTCCCGCTCGGGCTCTGATCATCATCTCTAATAAAAGGCACAAAACATTAGACGATTTTAATTAATTAATTAATTAATTAATTAATTAAAGTGATCTGAAGCCTCTTTACACGAATCCACAATGCCATCAAGAATGCGGTGCCTCTGAAGACCTGAAGAGATTTGCTTATTTGCTTGACATTGTTTGCGGGCCACGAAAACTAGGTTAGCATTTTTTTTAATATCTATTTATTTTTAAGAGGAGTGTCGTTTAGGGAGGAGCGGGGCCGGGGTGGGTTAAGAAAATATCTTAAAGCGGGTGTTTCACCTCCAAATCAGCGAAGTCATTTCGAACGGACGAGAGTTAACCGGAAACGGTTTTTTGTGAAAATTTGTATATTTTGATGTAGTAATGACCATTTTTGCTAGGAAGTTTTTATTCTGAGGAGCCCTGGTAGAGGAAATGTTTTCATGAATCGGAATCTGAACGCAGAATCCCAAAAAGTTACTTGGTTGCCGAGATATGGTTAGAACTTGATCTCCTAATATTTTGAAACAGCTACTATCCAACTTGTGGTCATATCTCGGTAACCAAGTATCTTTTTGGGTTTCTGCGTTCAGATTCCAATTCCTGAAGAAATTCCAGTATAAAAGAGTAGCGTCAAATTGCTAGTATTCTATTTTTATATATTTTCCCGCTCTTTTTAAGCGGAATTTTTTATTTCTGACATTAGGGGACCCAGTCTTTTCCCATTCCAGTAGTACCGCGCCAATACAAAAGATTTCTCGAATTATCATTGTTTTTTATGCGAAATTATTGGTGTTGCCGTGAGATACTGCTGTAAACTCTAAGTTTAGGGCCTGTCTCTCTTAACCACATTGAGAATTTTGCTTAGAAACACCGATAATTTGAGAAGCTTTTTGCATTGAGGCGGGACCACTGAGATAGGAAGAGGTCCTTTTATGATCTCAATCCAACTTCTAATTCTTCACAATCTTTGTTAGCATTACTAAATGGTGTTGTGAACAAAAATGGCTCAGGACGACATTTAAACTAAAACAGGCAAAAAGACGTAGATTGTGATCCCGGCTTTGTGGTGTGGAAAATATGACTTTATGGATAGGCTTAATAGAGAATGTGGGATAAGTAGAGAATACACGGTATTTGTACAACATCTACACGACGATATATTTAGTCCTTGAAGAAAATAATTCGTGCATTGGACAGTAAGTATTGAGACTAGAGAAGAATTTTTTTACAAAAGTTGACAATTCAGGGGGGCTGGAAAAGAGGATGGTTCCTTAAATGATCAACAGCAAGATTTTCTGGGTAATGGAACCCTTCGAAACATTCGTTGGCAGTGCAAGTTTGTTTTTGACCTTTTTGCCATTCATCTTCTCCGGTCAAAATTTCAGATTAGTTAACTACTTCACTTCCAGTGTTTACAGCATGTGTGACAAAGATGTGGCCCACTATTTCGCTTCTATGGCTGACCTAAGTGTACTCGGGTCAATCTATCATCTTTTTTGTTAAATTTAGCATGCTTTTTGAATTTTAGCTACAGGTTGAGCGATTATCAAAATTTGCCCTTCCCTAAAGAGTGCCAGTCACTTATTGACAATGGAGTCGGCAGTTTTGGAGCTGGTATCTATATGGCGTTGGCGGTGCCCTTCTTGGTCCAATTCATTGTCTTTGGGGTGCATTAAATTCTGTTCAAAGGTGCAAAAAATGCGATCGATCGGCAATAATACTAGTTCCTAATTTCACTTAATTTATTGTAATGTTCATATAATGCCGGATTTTGAAGTAAAAACATCATTTTCGAGTGAAATATTATTTATTTCTGATGAACGAATTGAGCGGTCACCATACCAATTCAAAGGCTGTTGAAAGAAAAGGAGTTGAGTCCAGAGTTCTTGTGCTGCAAGAATGAGAGTGTTGAGACCTCTGGCCCGTAGTAAACTCTGCGTATAGCGTTATTGGATAGATAGGGAAAAAAAGATAGAGTAACTGTTGATACGGTGTTGATAAGATCTCGGATACTGCTCCCTGCTCAGGCTCCTCCGCTTCCATTTCTTGAGTCTACCGCATTCCTTGGCGGGAGAAGAACAAACTCTGCGTGGACCATGTCCTCATCATCCTTGTAGCGCAAGCAAAATTAAAGCTCACTAAGGACTAAGCATCTAAACAATTAGACGATTTGACCTGAACCATATCAGTGCCGAAATCTGTTATTGTAAACCTGTTCAGCCAGACATTCTCGGCAAAATGTTGAAATTCTTGCACTCGGGCAGTCAAGTTAGACATCAATGGCAAAAATTGATCTCGCCTTTTTAATTTTGAGGTATAAATATACAAATATACTTTTTCTTTACACCAAATGTTGGCCATGACTTTGATTAAAAATAATTAACTTTCCTCCATATAAAGGCACACAAAGAGAAGAAAGAAATGTGGAAATGCAAATCCCACCATAAAACTTGAGTTAGCTACTCTGTTTAAATTTAATTTGTTTCAAATCTTTTTCCGAATTCTACGCGACTCCAATTCAGCCTACTTTATGTTAAAGGGGCATACCCAGTAGGTATTACCCACACCCGTCAACCCGAATTGGTCAAAGTCAACATTGTTACACTTAATATACACATTGACTAGTATAAATTTGAGGTCGAAAATTGGAATCCCCCTGGGTGCACACATTTATTTTTAGCTCAATTTTTTGTCAGTAAGTGAGTTCTAGCCCTAAAAAGCATCGACCAATTGATTGGAATCATCTCCGGCTAAGTAAATCGTGTGAAACCCGGTCCTGACCTAAAAATTTTGGAGAAAGCTTGGAGAAAATCCGCTAAGTATGCTTGACCTAAAACCTAAGCCTGACCTTTTTATGGGTCTGCAGTTTTCCGAAGCTTTTGACCCGTCCTCGCGGGTTTCAATTGATTTTCGTCTAACCTCGAGGCATTTCTGAGCTGCCCAGTGGATTTTTATTCAAAACTTTGGTACTAGTTTAGTAAACCCAGTAATAAAAATATCCCGGGGATTTTGACCCCGCCTTGGCGGGCTTTACTCGACTTTTGCCTAACCTCAACTCAGCTCTTTTTTGTCGAGGTTAAGTATCAGCTGTACGATAAATACAATGGGTGCAATAGTATGTGCGGGTGTTGCTCACTTCGCTTGTAAAGAGAGCACAATGCGCCCTGACTGCAATGGATTGGATTCCATGGACAGTCAGTACAATTAATAAGGCTCAAAACCCGATATAGATTAATTAGGACTAACGGAGATCGGCCTACCTTGAGCCCGGACCTAATGAGTGCAAACACAGGAGCCACTGTTTTTGTTTGTTTACTGTTATGTTATTATTTTCAATAAATAAAAATTGAAAATGCGAAAAAATGAGGTGTGCACCTAAACGGAATAATTTCCGTGAGTAGTAAGTGGGGCTAACGTGGGTCGGCCTAGACTGTGCCTAAGCCTAAATTCTATGGGTGCAATGGCAGTGGTGGATGTCAAGTGGGGCTAACGGGGTCGCCCTAACCTGAGTCTAAGCATTCGGTAGCTATAAATAATTCTATGATATTTAAATAAGGATATAAGATTATGTGAAATATTATTAATCGTAGATGTGTTCTATGTAGATTCTAATCCTCAAGGATATTGACTTTTTGAAGAATTGACCGTCGCCCGTACACCCTCAACCGCCCAGTTGAAAAACCTTGGAAACTAAGATGTGGGAGGTGCACCGAAAGCGATCTTCAGCTCGTCTTTTGAACTTCGAGGTTTGCTTTCTAAAAACTTGCACAAATTTTACTTTTAATTTTGTCTTTTCATTTAATGTAAAACCACTCTTAGCCTTTATAGATCGTGTAGTTGATAGCGAAAAAAAAGACTAGAGGAACCAATATTTGCGGCAAAAAGAGTTCAGCTTCCTTTTCCAAAAGAAGTAGCAAGGGGATAGACTTCCTTCGAAACCAATCTTCCACAAATACACTCTTAAAGTTTCTATGTGTCCAAAAACACCCGCCTTAATTTCATTTTGTTTATTTACTCACTCGTCTCAAAACTTTTACCAAAAATTCACTTTCAAACAGGGAACAAAATATGCCTTTTTCACCGTTTTGAAAATCCCAAAACGTATATGGGGTTTGAGGATTTTAATGTTTTTTTAAAGGAAATGACCAATCTGATACTGATATCCCTAGTTTACTTTTTAATTTTAGACAGGGTTACTCATAGAAATTTTGCTCTACTATTCAGTAAAAATGGGCAGCTAAAGCAATTTATGGATTTTTAGGATTATTGCACGAAATTACCCGAAAGCAGTGTAAAAAACTCGATATTTTTTGGTTTGTTTCATCAACTTTTGTAAGTTGAAGAGCAAAATCTTAAGATACTTAAAATTAAAAACTAGATTAGGGTCATAAATGTCAGATTGGACAATTTCCCTCGAGAAACACCCAAAAGGCATATGCCTTTTGGGGTTTTTTCTAAGCAAAACCAAACCCATACATTGATTCCTATTTTCAAGTGCTTCTTTACTGCAAATTGCTTCCATATCTTTTCTAATTGAAACGACCTTTAAAACATTTTTAGAGAATGCTTTCCTCCTCACCTTCACCTACCAAAAATCAGGATCCGGCTGAGGATTCGTCAAAATCTAAAATGCGTAAAAAGAAGACAGACAAAAACAAATCAAGTTCACGTGCCTCTTCCTCCATGCAAACAGCACCACTGCTACAACAGTCAGCCACCAGTCCTCTTGTATCCAGTGATCAGGAAGTGGATGGTGAAGAAGAAAGCAATTCAATCAAACAAGAAGAAGAAGAGGAAGAGGAGGAGAACAATCCCTGGGCTCTAGACCAGCTTCTGCATGAGGACCAAGTAAAGTTTGTAACCATTTCAAATTTAGATTTTTCATAATGCGGGTCATGTAGCTCATCATGAACGTTTCATTTAACTTTTGTGGTTAGTGTAGTGGTCTGCGTTCAGCTTACGCATTTGTATCCAATGATCTTAGGTTTGACATCAGTTATGCCTTCTTTATTTTTTATGCCTTTAACTTATTTCCACGTCTAATCCAATTTCTACTCTGTTTAGTGACTACATGATGAATTAGAGAAGGACATTTCACAAACACACGAAAGCTAAAAATTATATAGGTGCATCAGGGAGCAAAATATTAGTTTTTGACAATATCTTAAAAATACCAAAAGGGCATATTGATTTTGGGGTCTTTGTGTGTTTTTAAAAGAAAACTGACCAATCGATGACCCTAATTTGCTTGCGGATTTTATGAATGGTTACTCTTAGAATTTTGTTTTTTGTTTCACAAATCAGATGAAGAAATTTATAGGTTTGTGGGTTTTCGCAGAAATGATCAAAAAATTGATATATTTCATCTTATATGACCAACTTTTGTAAATCGAAAGCAAAGTTTTCGAAAATAACCCGGCCTAAAAGACAACTAAATACGAGCCACGAATATAAGATTGGCCATTTTTCTTCGAGGAAATACCTAAAACGCATTGCGTTTATTTTTACCAGAACAAGCCCCAAAATTATGGATGAAATTGAAAAAACCCTCCAAAATATGGATTTATCCCTAAAAATTTTTGAAACCTGTTTTTCCCGGTGTTTTTTCAGTCATTTATTTTTGCAGTGTTTTCATTTCTAACACTAACCTAGCAGTTAGCCGAACACTAACTAACTCTACTTTAAACTAGTACTTACACTCGCAGTTAGTGTTAATGTTAGTTATGGAAACACTGATTTTTCGACTATTATGTAGCCCCGTTTTTCTAGTTTCTAATGAGGTATCAATTGTGATTTATAAAAGTTAGAGAAGAATTGAAAAATGATGTACTTTCACATAAACTAATCTTTCTCGATTTTTTCTACCACATTGGGTCAGTTGATACCTCATTAAAAACTAGAAAAGCAGGGCTACACGCTAGTAAAAAAACAAATTTAAATTATTGGAAAAATAGTAAGAAAACAAGTTTGAAAATTTTGAAGGGGCAAATCAATAGTTTGGTGGGTGTTTTCACCTACAGCCCAAAATTGCTACTTTATTTTTGCCATAAATAAAAGCAATCATCAATGCTTGTTTTTTGCTGAGAACTTTTCGCAAAATTCATGAGTCTCTGGGGAACATCCCCACAAATTCAACATGGCCAACACTTTGCTGGTGCTGGTAATTTCTGGTTGTTCCACTGGCTGTCCAACAATGGCTCAATATATCAAAAAGTAAGGTTCTTTTCGGGTTTGATGAGCGCCTTTTTTCACTTCCTACGTTCCTTACTTCCAGCCATTCTGTCTGCAAATAATTTATTTTGCCGAAAATGGAAGAGAAACCAAGGCGAAAGAGATACTCTCACTTCACTAAATCAATTTGTACTCAGCGGAGGCGTTGAAAAATCTCAGCTGCCTGTTGATTTATGCTACTTCATGCTCCAAAATTCATGCTAATTTGCTGTAATTGTCAGTAAGAAGAAAATAGATATGCTCAAAAGAAGACTGGATTTTATGCCGAAGCATGTAGAGTAGCCTGAAACATTAGTTTTATTATCGAAAAAAATAATTTCTTGTGAAATTTAGGTACTTGCTCCACCTATGCCGACATGGAAAAAGTATGCGCGCATAATACTCCCCCATGTCGGACTCATTTTGTTGTCGCTGCTCTACATTGTGGGCGGTGCTTTTGTATTTTACCAAGTAATTTGTGCTTTTATTTTGCATTTTCTAATACTTTTAGTTTTTAGGTCGAACGTCCAAATGAAATCGCAGTACGCAGGGAAAGCCTTCGACAAATTCATGAGCACAAGGAAAGGATGTTGGAAGAACTCTGGTTTATTATTAATGACAATGCATCGACACTGGGTTAGCTAAAGTTATTTTTGCGTTGTCCAAGCTATCTCCTCTCGAGGTTTGGAGAAAATCAAGCTATTCCTCCGTTTTTATGCACTATAAGATTTCTTAGGGCTGTATATAAGCTTATACGTATATCAGGTATGTCAGCTACCAGTGGCGGCGTAAAATTTATGACAAAATTTACGAATCAGTGTGTAGCATCCAAATTTAGTCATTTGTTTAAATAAAGATCGTAGCGCTTGAAAGGCTCTACAAAAATTTCTCAAAGGCCTCAATTTTTCTGCTAAAAAGGTAAAATTTAAACTATTTGTTAGCGTTCCATATGAATTGATCGCAACCTTAGCTCCATAATGTACTCTTGAATCTAAATCTGTTGAGAACTGGTTGAAATTATCAGTAGTTCCTGTGACATTCTGGAACTAGAAATGAGTTTTGGAAAAACTTTTAACGTAGGCACCACGACTTATGGGTTTAATTACTAGAAATTTTGAATTCCCACCGTCAAAAAACCGTCTCGAGTTGACTCCTGCCCGATAGGCTGCCGGGACAAAATGCCATCGCTAAAATGTCAACAGAGTTTGATTCAGGTATCAAAGTGTGTACTGGTTTATAGGTCATAAGGGAATAGATGTTTCGGCACAGATTGACAGAGAGGCATTGTACTGTCTTTTTAAATCCAAATAATGATTCTTCAGCTAATGAAACTTCTCCCTACCCATTGAAATCAGGGGGCATCGTGCTGTCTTTGTGAGCGAAGCGCGCAACACCCACCTATACTACTTTTCATCAAGTATATACGTGGTTTGTAGGTGGCGTACTTTTCGCCCACGTGGTTAGGGTAGAGATGCTAGGATAGCAGAGATTAATTTTTTAAAAATACTCAGATGAAACCTCTACCCTTCGATACCCAAATCAGAGTCTGACGGAATTTTGTCTGATAACCGCCCGATAGTTCAGTAGGAAAGGGAGAACCATGGCTACACAATGAAAAACTTAAAGATGTCTCATTCAGTGCCATAAAATGTTACTAATAATCTTAGCTGTAATCAGTATTAGGAAGCTTCTTTAAAGATAATCTTTCAAATATTTTAAGAGGAAGCAGAAACGCTTGCACTGGAGCATGTAGACACTGTATCCCGCCTGTTGTTTGAAGCTTTCGACACCCACTATATCAGCATCTCCCATCTACGCGACCAGGAGAACACTAAGGATTACAGTTGGACAATGATCACTGCCATTTTCTTCACCACAACCTTGCTCACAACAATTGGTTATGGAAACCTGGTGCCTGTGTGAGTATTTTGATTTGCTTGTGTAACACAAATTGTGTTAGCTAGTATTAAAGAAGTTTTCCGATCTTTTAGAACAGCAACCGGTCGAATGTTCTGCATTTTCTACGCCCTATTTGGTGTGCCCTTGATTTTGATCACAGTGGCGGATATAGGCAAATTTCTCTCAGAAAACATCATCTGGTTGTACAGCATGTATACTCAAGCTAAGAAGCGACTGAGGCAGAGGACAAAACGTAAAAGAGGAGGTGATTCCTCGCCTTCGTCCATGAGTGCAATAGATGAAGAGAAGACAAAGATGAGGGCCCAGCTCCAGGAGGTTCATTTATCCTTTGATCAAGTGGACACAAATGTTTAAATTTACAATTTAAATTACGCCCCTTTTAAATTTGGCTTATTTACGCCTAAAGGCGTGGGTGTACCAGGAAACTGCATTTGGTCCTAAACCGCTTTATTTTCGTTCTTTTTTGGGTCTTGGAATGCTCCCATTTAGGACCCTTTCTAGTATGGTGCTAGTATGACCAAAGGTCCTATTTAGAACTAAATAGGAGCAATTTTGTGGTCAAGAATTCAAATTTTCGGCGCTACTCGGTTATACCCCAAAAATTCAGCATTATTTGATAAAAATGGCCGAAAAGAGCAAAAAAGGGAAAAAGAAATTTTGACCCTGTTAGCGCTACCCTCCCCCCCCCACTCCGATCAATTTTTTTTTCAAAAAGTGATTTTAAGCCTTTCTATGTAATTTTTATACACTAAAACCGATAAAAAATGTATTTAAGACACTTTCTGGCACTAAAAGTCGATTTTTGAGAAAAAATTTGGCCAAAAATTGATTTTTTGTCTTGGTAACCCAAGCTAAAAACCTTATTTGGGGGTATTTAACCATGTTTTCATTGCTGGAACGAGGCAAAAAGCTCTCTAATGCATTATTAATCAAGAGTATTGCCCGGATTAATCTCTAAGGTAAGTCTGTGCGCGCAT
>JAKMXJ010007517.1:0-10996 GCA_029339935.1 Anguina tritici
ATAGCGTGATGAGCAGTTAAAGCAATTCCAGTGGCAGTTTTGGTCGTTTTAGTCTTTTTGCCAAATCTCATTTTGGCAAATATCGTTTTGCCAAATCTCGTTTTTGCCAAGTCTCCCCTAGCCTAAAAGAGGGTAGACCTTGTGTGTCCAAAAGAAATGGGGCAGTAGGAGGCATTTGACAGTTTTGTATTCGCCCATTGCGCCTTTTTCTTTCTATCCTTTGGGTATATTGATTTTGCCCTTCATTCCTTAATTTACTTCTATAGTCATTTAAGATGTTGTTTGCAATGACTGAGTGTTTTTGTAGCTTGGGAAAACAAGTTTGGTCGCCTCGATGGCTCTAGTAATTTGACTAAAAATATTAGTTTTTCCCAGAAATTCTGTTTTTTTCATAATTTCCAAAAAATTATTCTTTCTCTCTCTGGATTTAAAAAAGCTCGGTTTATTTTGAACCTATCCCCCTTTCTTTGCCTTAGCTTTTTTGCGTAGTCAAGCTTAATTATTTTCCTAAGTGTAATACTTTAAAAAGTTGAGAAAAACTATTGAAGAAAAAAGTCTAAAAACCTTTCATGAAAAAGACCCTTCATGAACCAGCCTTTTTAGACTTCTTTCTTTAATAGCTAGAGTAAATTTTGAAAATCTAATTAGGCTGGCGTACTCACCAAGAAATTTAAAACCAGATACTGTATTCTGAGGTTGTAATCGTACGGGCAAAATTCAAGTTCTGGTAATTTTACCGGCAAAATTCGAATTTTACGACAAAATACGGTAAAATTCAAATTTGCGTAACAGAACCGCCTTTAACATTAATTGACTTCTATTCCCGTTGTTTGAAAGTAAGCATCGGCCGTAGTGCAAAAAAATGGCTACGGTGACGTTAGTGAGATAATAAATTCTCACGTTTGACCACCCAGAGAGATTGCCAAGAAACCTGCTTTTCTTATTGCTTACTCAAGGCTACGGTTTATCTGCTCGAACTCGGCCGGAATGAAAACTTTCGGATACTCATTGTTTCGAGCTGTAAACTTGCACGGTGGACGCATATTGTTCATCAACTGCTTGAATAAAATATTATCCAGAAAGTTAATCGGAATATTGCCCGTTGCAAAGGCCCGCAATCATTAATCTCCGGTAGAAAAGAGAGAAAAGAAAGCAAAGAGAAGAAAGGAAGTAAGGAGAAGAAGAAAAAGGAGAAGAAGACCAAAAAGAAAGCTATAACACTGGAAGGAACCTCGTAAGCAAAATGTCGAGCTCTGCTTGCTCCGCTTCTCAGACTGGATCGAAGAATTAGGGGATTCCCGGCGCTGTTGACTCATTACTCTTCGCAATCTTTGTCGAAGGCTCATCCGATTTCTGCACTGATCCTAAACAATATCCCCTCTCAATCAACAAACTTCAATTTGCGCTATTTATTTTAACATTTAACCTTATAATTTTATTTATTCGTATTGCTCTGCTCGTCCAATGCTGTCATTTTAGGAAAAGACTTTAGGAGCAAAGCGGAAGCTATAGATGAAGTGATTATAATCCTTGAGGACATCTTCAGCATCCACCGCCATTTCTCGCCCATCTCTGGTTGTGCTATGAAAGTACACTCGCACTTGTGATTATTTTTGGTCGAATAAATCTTGTTTATTATTTGAGGAACTTGAACTTGACCCGCAACTTCATTGGAGATCAGTAGTTTTATTGATAAAAGTTGTTATCTTACTTTATTCTCGCTTGTTTTTGATTGCAGTTTTCAATAAAGTTCTGGTTTATCGATTGCTCTAAAACCTCATTTGTCGATCCCATTTTGTCTCTAGCATTTTTCGATCACGCCTTTTTACGTGTCCTTTTTTTGCTTGTGGCTCTATTTTGGTCTGTTGGCCGGGTAACTAGAATTTCTGGAAAAGCCGAGACTCTTTTAATCGAGACCCTTTTGAACGAGACTCTTTTGGTCGCAAGACCTTTTTGTCCGTGGTCGGGTAATATCACACTTCGAAATGGCACTTCAAAATAGTTTTTTTTCGAAAATTTTTTTACTCTGATATAAAAATGACCATAATTGTTAGTCATTATTTATTCTGAGATCCAGAGGTACGCAAAATGTCTTCAGGAATCCGAATAGATCAATATTTGTCTTGCAATCCTGTTCGAGACAAAAATAATTCAAAAATCCAAATAGACTTTTGGTGACAAAAAGAAGTGTTTTGGCGACAAAAAAGTTTTTCCCCGTTAATTTGGACCATTCACGAAATTAAAAAGTTCTTTTCATTTGTATAGAAAAATTAGGTACCGGACTTTAAATAGCTTCTAGTTTTTAAAACTCCGAATTCTAGTGTTGCGTACTGCAATTTGAGTCGTCTGTTTTCGCGTAACCGTTATCTTCTGCTGTCTTTGTCCTGCTGGTATATATAGCAGGACTTTTCTCTGTTAACTCAATTTGTGTCTGAATAAAGAATGTAGGAAGTCGTGTGTCTCTCCCTCTCTCTCATTTCTCCGCTCCCTCAAATGCAGCATCTAGAAAATTTGTCTGGTAGGTTTTTAGAGGAGATTCAGGGCTAGATTTTGAACTAAAACTAAAAATAGTTTGAAAATTGGGCGTTTTCAATGCAAAATAAAATTTAGATATTTTGAGAGCTTTAAATTGTATTTGACAAGAAGAGCCTATACAAAGCTTGAGGACCAAACAAATGGAATGTCCTCTTTGAGATTTAATTGCGTTTTATAGAGGAGATTCAAGCTACATTCTGATCCATTACTCGCTATCAGAAATGCAAATTTTGGGGGTTTCTTTAATCAAAGAGAGGGGGAGCTACGGCGAGGATGGATTGGTTACAAAGGCAAAAACAGAGTATACTCTGGTTCACGGCTAACTTACGATGGCCTAAGCCTAATTGTACGCAAGAGGGGGTGATTGGTGTAGGAAAACACCGTTCCCAGCCTATTTCGGCCTTTGTAACCGATCCAATTTTTCAACCAATCATATTCCTCCGCGGGGATATGTTTTGAGGGGCCGGACCCGGGTGCAAGATGTTAGGGAAATATTCTCGAACCGCATACATCACATAGTTTTTCCTTTATTTTGCTTTGTTTTCTCATTTTTTCGGCTCAAATTCTTTTATTTGAAAATTTTATGATAAAAAATAAAATTTTCTAGAAAAAAGTTTTACTCTTCTAGAATTATGCCAAAATCATCTACAAAGTCGAAAAGGTTTTTGTACTAATTCTAAAAAACAATACTCTCTTATGTTTTTTTGCAAATCTCAAGGTCATTTTCTACTAATTTGAGGGCACAGAATCGATTGGGAAAATCAGAATTGTCAAAAGGCCGCGAAAAAAACAATTTGATGGGTGAAATTGTACACGACCATTTTTACTAGAATTATTCACTGGTTTACATTCCATTTTGTAGCCCTAAATATCATATTTCCAACAGGTTATCACTTGTGTGTGAGAGGCCACAAAAACCTTGGAAATAAATTTTCTTCGGCATTACTTTTTGGCTATTTAATAGGAACATACACTCAAAACTCGATGTAACGGCCCCTCGTTATAACGACCTCCTAGGTCGTGTCCCAAGGGGTGTTATATCGATGTTTTAGTGTACTCCTGTTTGGTTGACATTTTCCTATCCGCAGTTTGAACATTTTTGTGAAAAGGCCATAATTTTCTTCAAACTCGTCAATAAATTAGTCTAAATTTTTCGTAAATTACCATTATTTCTCATTTCAGAGCCCACCTCTCCAACAATCACGCCAAAAAGAAGATTCTTTTCAAACTTCTCTCCCAGCGCTACTTTAATGTATCCGAGAGAACCATCAAAATCTACCTAAGCATTTGTCCCGAGTGTACCCGACAGCAACCAGGAAACAAACTAGAGCTTTCCTCAGATTCCTCCACTCTTGAGGCATCCAAACTGCTGGTGGTGGACTGCACTCCAGAGAAGAAGATGCCAGCCTTCCACCAGGAGGGCGACAGTCCCAACTCCTCCAAACGAGTGGTCCGACTGGACCCTGAACTAGCGAGAAGGGCAGCTATGGCAGCAGCGGATGGACTTGCCAAATACATTAACAGCTCACCCAAGTTTGCCAAAAATCCATTGCGAATGCCTTCAGAAATGTGTATGCAGAGACAACCAGCATCTCGCAGAGAGTCTGTAGCCAGCTTCGAGAGTCTGATGTCTCCGGAAAAAGAGAATGTGAATTGGTAAATCCCGTTTCTGACTCTAAAAAGATCTGTTTTTTGTCTTTTTGATATCATTTACCAGGAACACGGAGGTTTCCCTCTAAAACCATTTGCTCTTAAAGCCGTTTCCACGTCACATCAAGGCAAAAAGTCAATTTTTGGTCAAAAAACTTGCGAGAAAATGACTTTTTTTGTTGACTCGAACAAAGTGTCCCAAAACACCTTTTTGTCGTTTTTAGCGTATAAAAATCACTTAAAACTCATTTAAAGACACTTTTAAAAAAGTCGACTTAGGGCGGGGCTTATCTTAGGATAACGCCGGTTCTTATATACCAATGCATGGTACTTGATCAAAAATCCAGTTTTATTTCAGCCCCATCAACAAAAAACAATGAATTAAACAAACATGAAGAACTCAATCATCCATTTGGTAATCATTCGCAATTCCTTGACATTTTCTTCGGTGCTTCTTTCCTCATAGTTTTGCGCGATGATGAGAATCTGACGGTCGGCCTCCACGTAATTGATTCTCTTCCCTTCGGGCGCTTCCCTACTTGCCACTGGATGAACTTTTGATCCCGACCTTACTGTAGATACCAAGAGCGTTGATGAATTTCCACAATCCCAGATGACATACGTCGAGCTTGCACTGGGTCCTGTGATTAGCGGTAAATACATCCCAACCATACACAATCGACCATACACCCATACACAATTCATGGCATCCTACTTAGATTTTTATGCTGAACATGGTTTGAAAAAACAAAATTAGGGAGTAATCGTACCCCTGATTCAGGGGCTCTGAATACTATTTGTACCTATAGCTAAATAAAACTTTAATATTCTTTAGGGAATTTTGTCAACCTTTATACTAGCCTGTGACCTCTCAAGCTTTAAATTCTCAACGCCATTTCAGGTCCTCCTCAGGCAATACCTCAAATGTTTTCTCTGAGTTCGCCAACCTGCCCAACCATCCCATCAGTCCTGGCACTCTGGAAAAAGGGATCATAGTGGACGATTCTTTCTCCCTGCTGCCACCCAACTTCTTAAGGCAACACCTAGCCTTCTCATCAAACCCACAAACACAACAATATCAGCGGTCATCCCTCGCCCACAAGTCCACTTCCCCCAGTCCCTCCAAAGCAGAGGGCATTGAAGGGATCAGCATAAACCTGGCCGACTATGAGAACTGCACTCTGGACACCAATTTCCTCAACTATTTCGAGAATAGTCGACTTGAGAACACCTTTGCAAGGGCCATTGAAGAGGGCGAGCCATCTGGATATGGATACTCCCAGGGAGATCCATCTGAATTTGGCTATTCCCAGCCAGAGGAGGAGATAGATGTGTGTGGACTGGACAATGAAGCAAGCTACTCCCTGACCACCCTCACCCCCGTTCCTATGCAAAATCCTAACGACATCTCATTATTCTCGACTGTGAACCCAGTGTACTATGAGAACCGCTGCCTTGACACCACCTCTGATATTTTGAGTTGTGCCCTGGCTGAGCTGGACGACTTAGATGTGGGAGTCATGGAAGAATCCACTTGTCAACCAATTGTGTGGGCTGAACCACCAGCTCCACAGATGGCTACAGTCCATGAGGCTACTTTAGAACAGGAGGAACTGGACTTGACTCTAACTCCACTGAAAAATGCGCTTGAAAATGGGCAGGAGCCGGTGGTTGAGACTCCCGAAGCTGTGATGGATGCCGAAGAAAAGGAAGTAGATGTGGCCACAAAAGCTGTAAATGATTCCACACAGGGCAATGAAAAGGTAGAATCTATTGATTTAAAAAAGCTCGAAGAGGGCTATACAATTTATACTATTTTGCTAAACTATACTCCGGTAGAGTCGCCGGCCTAAAATTTCACCGTCCCCGCCGTCGGGAGGAAGGACTTTTTGTAGTCGGCGGGCGGCGGGGGCTTCTTGGCGTCCACCAAAAATTGACCAAACCTGCCCGTCGATGGACGGCGGGACGGCAAAATTTTTAGAAGACGGCGACGGTGGCGACAACCAACTCTACAAAGAGCCGGCGGCGGAGGCATTTTTCAAATTTCACTTAGCGATAAATTGTTGTAAATTATCATTTTAGGGGTAAATTAGTGCGTAGAGTACGAAAAACATATTGTTTTAGCCAAATAACCATTACTTTCCCAGTTTTTACGGCAGTGCGTTCTCTTAATAGGACTGAGCAAAAATTACCGATAATATACATGTGTGGCCAAGTATGTTGTTCGGAATCATCACCAGGGTTTGCTTCTCTGTGCATCTCAACCCCGCGCTCCCGCAGGGAATCACTCGTAAAACTATGATGATCGGTAATATTCCCCGGAAAATTCCTATTCGACAACCCTAAAATAAACTAATTTGGTACAGAAAAAATTGTTAACCCATTATAAAATGCGAAGAACCCATCCACCGCCCGCCCGCCAAGTAAACGAGTGTTAAAAAATGTTTTAGGTCGATGTAATCGGCTTTGAGGAAAATTGCATAGAAAATGCAGCAGACCTCAGTGACATCGATGTAGAGAGCATCTTGGCAGAACATATGGTGGCAGCAGAGCCATTAGCCAGTACTGCTGTTGCGGGTGAGAGCACTCTGGATGTTATTACTGCAGGTGAATGCGATATGGCCCAAGAAACCCTAAACCTATTACTGGAAACAACTAATGTAAGCGCTCTTGTAAGCGCATAATACACAAAGATTCCTATTTTATGCTGAATTTTAGGTGGATACAGCTAGTTTAAACACTACTAACACGGAAAATAATGAACTCCACTCCGACATCATTGCTGCTGGAAATAGTGAAGAAGGAGGGAAATTTGAGCTGGCAAAACCAGATAATGAAGTAGGTTTTGAACTTCTGCGGAAATATTGAAGAAAATGTGGCAAGAAAATTAGGTTTCGGTGCCAGGCAAAAAATGGACCGGATTCTTAAATAGAGCCCAAATTCTGTACGTGAAAGTGAAATTGACAGAATGTATGTGGTCTTGGTGTAAGGGCCAAAATTAAAAAGATGCTACTTGGTTACTCCGAAAAACTCGTGCTATTGGCTTGACCCATAAATTCATTTCCTTTTTGCTTGAGCGTGAATTTGTAATCTAACACAGGTGTTATATACCAAAAGATGGCTCTCGCTTTCCTCTACCTAATACTTTGAAAACTTTTCAATCAAATTACGAAAGATGGACGACCGAGTGTACAAAAATAAGCATCTTCTTCTGTACGAGTTCAACTGAAGTCAGAAGGGCATGTGAACACTTGTGCATCTACTTTTTGCGCAAAAAGTTATTGCGCAAAAGTGAATGTGCAAGCGTTCACCTGCCATCGAAAGCGGAGGAAGACGCTAGAAAAATTTTTGCTGTCTACGGGGAAAAACGATGGGGGAAGAACGGATCAGGAGTTGTTTGCGCAGTTCAAGTGCGGCAACTTCAGCCTCGAAGACACACCACGCTCCGGACAACCAATGAACTTCGATGAGTACCTTCTTCAAGGCCGAAGTTGTCTAAGCTACCATATCATATTTTTAACTCGGTTTGAAAGAGTTTTGAAAGCACTAGGTAGAGGAAAGCAAGCGCTATCTTTGGTATACCTGTAGTGGATTATTTTACGTGCGGAACAAATTTACGTGCAAACAAAAATGGAACATATTTACGGATCAAGCGCGATATAAAACTGCTAGATTCATTAAAGTGGCATCTTCACGCTTTTGATCGGAATTTGGCTAAATTCGAATTGGTGGGGACCAATAGTACATTTCGGAGATGGTGCCAAGCCAAGGCCTGGGTCTTGCCTTGATCAAGGCTTGGCATAAAACCTTGGTCCTAAGGCCTTGGGTGGTCAAGTCAAAAAACGTTGGTATTGGCTTTTGGCGAAACATTGGCCGTGAAAACTGGGATAGGACGGTTCCGGTTTATCTTGAATCGGTCGGTTTTTCAAATCGAGGTTCTGTTAAACCCGGGTTCGGATTGGTCAAAGCCGGTCGGTTAACCACCGGTTTCTCGGTTTATTGACACACTGTTTGGAACTGCTACACAGTCATTGCACCCTAAACATTGACGCTTCTCCTTCCCATTGACTATAACTACACGAAAAAATTTCCAGATCTTTGCGATAGACATTTTCTGAAACATGTTAAGTAAGTCTACGGAATTGGGTGAAAGAGGAAGTAAACGAAACATGGGAATTCATGCGAAATGCTTGTTATTAAACTGACATTAGTGTGCTTCATTATTCATGCCAAGACAAATAATTGTAAAAATGGTCAGTTTTTTCTTCATATTTATATACCGAATAAACCGGCGGTTTTGTGACCCAGTTTTCGGTTTCCACCGGTTTTATAGACCCGGTTTTCGGTTCGGTTTATTTTTCAAAAACCAGGTTTTAGGTTAACCGACCGTGTCCTACCCTAATGAAAACTGTTAGTAATGTTTAGCAGTTTTCCAAAAAAGTCGCCCAACCCTAAATTTTACACCATTCATTTCACTTTTTTCGTTTCTTGCTCATTTTTGATATGGTTAATATATTAATATAAGGCTGTTTTTTGCCGTATCTTTTGTTAATTTGTTCCGATTTGGATAAAGTCTCCTGGGTGCTGACTCAGCGTTCTCCCAGAATCAGGCGGGATTCTTGCAAAAACATATTGCAAAATTCCCGTTCCCGCAAAGCTTATTTCCCGTCCCGCACTCCCGCCCGCACCCCCTGCCCTCAACACTATTTAGGGTATCAGATTTTATTAAGGAGTCTGAGTTCAGATTAGTTTAGTTTGTGGAGTTCTCTTTGCTTCTAACATAAAAAAAATGAAGTCTTTTGTTATCTCACAAAAAGTTTAGGCAGCTCCAACCCTTGCACCAATTGCCATTGAAGCTGTGGATGCAATTGAAACAACACATCCTGCGCCAGGACCTTCCAATGCCGTCATTCCTGGTATGGAAATGCAACAAAGTGAACAAGGAAAGGATGTTGAGGAAGAAAAGAGTGTGGAAGCTCAAATTTCAGCAAGGATTAGTTCAGCAGGGGTAAGTTATTACAGTGCTCTTTTCAAAATTGCCTGACTTTAGTGAATTTTATAGGATGACACTCTGACCTCAGTAGATCTGTTCTGGATGAACTTGTTGGACCCCTCCAAGCCTACTCCTCCAGTACCTACTACAAGAAGGGTGAGCTGGCGAAAAATACAGATTGTGTACTCAAAACTCTAATTTTCAGAAGCAAATAAGAAGGCCACGACGCATGATTTCTTCAGTCAACAGAGTTTTGGCAAGAAAGGTTAGTGAAGTTGATAAAAGACACCTAATTCACAAAAATACACTTAGTTTTTAAATACACTGGTTACAGGAACAGGTTTTTTGGGTGGGGTTAATTACAACAATCCCACTAGGGGCCATATAGGGTGTCTGGACAAATTTTAACAGATTCGGGTCTCAACCTTATATCCTGGTGTGGATGAATAAAGCCCAGTCCACAATGGTGACACTTATTTCATTTAGGTCCTCCCTGGGAGTCAAATTCCAAAAATTTTGCGGCTTTAGTTAACTTTTAATTAAGATACAGCTGTGAGTCGGGGATAGGGCCGTTATGCCGAGAGTTGACTGTAGTACAACTTGTTCAGATGTCTTTGCCTTGCCCCTCAATTGCTAGTAGAAGTGTGGCGAAAGAGACATCGGAAGAAGCTCAGAAAGGAGTGAAAGTTACCACCTCCGAACAAATGCAACCGTCTTCATCAAAAACACAGCCATCCACCCCTGTTTCAGGCCAAACTGACGATGGAGATGGGCCTGCTTCATCTGTAAGTGCTGCTTATTTACAAAATAGTTGGTAAAAAAGAGCCTTTTAACATTGGCAATGTTAGATATTATCTTTGCACAGGAGAAATGGACCAAGAAGAAAGCATTTGGCCGGAATAATTTAGCCGTTGTAGTCCAAAAATGTGTCTTTATGAAGGAACCGAAAGAAGAAAATGCTTTCTTCCTATCTGTCAATCAAGCCAAAGAAACAAATGTTATTGTTTCCTTGTTCTTTCCTATCCCTTCCAATTTGTTGGTGTAAGAAAGGAAAAGCTGATTGATTTGAATAGTTATTTACAGTTTTAGGAGTTCCAGTATTTTTTAAAATTTAGTTGTGTTAAAAGGTTAAAATATTAAAGGGGAACTGTCTAGCAGCTCTTTTTGGCACATAATGGTTTCATGTTAAATGCGATTGTTTATACTATTGGGTTGGTGCATAATTAAAGGATATCTATTTTATTGACCAAAATACATGTAACATAATACATCTTCTAGTGATATTTTTCGATAGACTTTGTAGCCCTTTTCTTCCTCTTTCGAGTGATTTATAAGACTTGGCTCAATTTTCTGAAATTGGTCACCATCTATCTCCAAACGTTTATGAGATCATTTTTAAAAGTTGGCAGACAATTTCATCACTGGTCAAATTTAGCTGGTCAAAAATTTGATTGCATCACAAGTTTTGTAACAGCATCTTGGAACCAACTTGTAGCGCTGATCAAAAGCTACAAAACCCTCTTTACAGAATATTTTTTGAGCATTATAGTGTTGACCTATGCCTTTTTGAAACAAAGTGATTTATTCCAAAAATGACAAAAAATCTGAATAAATGAGGAAAACTTGGATTTTTGGGATATTTTTTGGGATTCGAAAAATATTCTCTAAAGAGGGTTTTGAGACCAATTTAAGAAAATTGAGCCAAGTCTTATATACCATTAGAGATGAGCACAGGCAGGCCCCTGAGCAGGGCTCTGCCCTGACCTGGTCCGATTTTTGGGTAAAACCCTGACCCGAAACCCGCCCTGGTCGATTTCA
>JAKMXJ010007671.1:0-11373 GCA_029339935.1 Anguina tritici
CGGCGAGCGGCAGTATCGTCCTTTTACATAAGAGCGACAGTATCGCTCATTTTATGAAAGAGCGGTAGTATCGTCCCTTTCATATAAGGGCGGCAGTATCGACACGTAACTTTGCCCGTGATCTGATCTGGGTCAAAACTTTTACATGATCTGATCACATGATAACATGCTCCAGGGTGGATCATGGAAACACTGCCACGCACCCTACCAGCCCTCCATGAGTCACAATTTAGATCGTCGTCTACACCACAAGCAAAGAACCGAGAACAAGCAGATTCTATTTATTTCACAAAAGCAAAGCCAAGAATTACTGATACGGCAGTCAATACAAAATACAGTGTAGGGACTTTAGTCAAAGCGGAAATTGAGTCCAGAAGCAAGCATTCGCTTCTCGTACAGCTCATCGAAAACCTGAGCCTGAGCAATCGAGAAATAGTTCTTCCAGTCGCCAATCTGACCCTTGCGCATAAATTTGGAAACCGTCTGATCAAAAAGCCAAAAGTCTCGATTCGCCATCTTGTTGTCCTTCATTGAGTCAAAAGTGCAGTGCTGCAGAACCTTGGCCATCTGATCATCGTCCAGCTTGAACTGAAGGAAGTCGGCAATCTTCTGAACCTCACTGTTCAAGTCCTGCTTCAGTTCTTCATACTTGACGAACAACACTTTGTCATTGCCTTTGGCGAATTTCCAGTAGCCGAGAACATGCTCAAACCATGAGCCACAATACACTGAAAGAAAAGACAATACCTCTCATTCCTAAATTCTTCGAAGGTAGACATTCAGGAATATTGAGAAAGAAATTAAGCATCAAAATTTTAAAGGGAAATTTAAAGGTTACAGGATCCATGATAATTTTTAGCCCTCCCGCCAGAGCTCAAAAAAGGGTTCAACTCTGCTAACAACGTTATTTTTACGATATATGGTTTCACAAGACGATTTGGTACCAAATCGGCCCCCTTGTTTTAGCCATCCATACCCCCATCTTACACTGAAGTCCAAACCACAGGGCGACCAAACGAAAACCCTGGTTTCGGCATGGTTTGCCAAAATATTTGCGAGCTGAAACAAACTTTAAAAGACATTTTAAAGAAGACCAAGGAAAAATTTATAGGTAAATAAACCATAAGATTCTTGGGAAATTTTCAACACGCCTTTCAAACACTCGAGTTTTCGTAAGTAGGCATGAGGAAGCACCTATTTTCAAGCAAATCTTCACAGCACTCAACTTGTTTCCCGATTCTTCCAAATGTCCTTTTTTAAAAAAGCTCACATGATCCATTGAGATACAGACCAAAGAAGTCATTCCACGACAGATTCTTCTGACGACCAAGAAAACGAGACATACGATGAAAGTGGTAGAAGCTGACGGCATTGTCTTTGGGATTTCGGGCAACGTAGACCAATCGGCACTTCCCTTGGAGCACAGACTTTGGCAACAACTCAAGAGGAAGATGGGTGATGCAGACACGACGCACTTTTGACACTTTTTGCTCCATGGATTCACCACGCGGGAAAAGACGACTAAAGAAGGAAGAAATCTTGACCCACCAGTAGCTGCTTTCCAATTCCAACCAAGGAGCGCGCTCTTCTTGTGGGATCTTCGAGATGGCTTCAGTGTCACCACCAAATGCCATCCCAGAGATCAGCTCAGCCATCCATGTGGTGCCTAACAGAAGAATTATTTATGGAAGAGGGTTTCGCAAAACTATACCTGATTTTGGGTAGCTCGCAATCACAATATCATCTGCCCCGAATTCGATGTCCTTGATGTCGATGACGCGCTGCGGACCCATGATCACACCTGGCCAGACATAATCGGCAATTATCTTGGCATGCGGAAGGCGAAAGAAGTATTCATCCTGCAGATCACTCAGTTTCGCCAAGCAGTCAAGGCTCATTACCGCGTTCAAATAGCTTCGAGAAGTCGCTAAAATCATGAGATAAAATAAGGTGCCCGTTATACAAACAGCTATTGTCTTTAATCACATATTCGCCTGTTGATCAAAAGTTGGACAACCGGCAAATACGGGAAATCAGAGCTTACAGATGTGCGAGTGGCTGTACTAAATTCCCAATGACTGCCCACTCGAAAACCTGTGAAAAAACTTTCACAGACTGAAGTAAATAAAAATGGCATAACACCAAAAGTGTCTCCGTCGTTATCGACCTGAGAAAGAGCACTCTGAGCTTTACGAACTGGGACAAATACAATCAGATTTTTCCCAACTAGGACAAATTGGAATTAGAAGTACCAAACTGGAACTTTTAATTGCTAAAAAACGCCAAAATTCAAAATGCTTTTATTCCTAAAATTTCTTTGCAAGTACTCAAAAAACAGTGCGAATCTTTTGAATGCCAGAAATCTAAAACACTATTTTAGGGGTTTTTTGAATCTATTATTTCCAGTCGATCTAAGGCCCGGAATTGCCCGGAAAAGACATCAAACTCTAAAATAAAAATCAGTAAAACCCGATTTTCAGACCATAGCAAAATTTCAAAAAGAGCAAAGGAAGCCTTTTGAAATTTCAGTGCTACTGGATCTAACAGCTACCCCCTAATAAAAAAATATCTATTCTGACAATAAAATAACGTCCCAAAAAATAAAATGTCTTTTTTTCACGGGATAGAAGGGCTGTATAGGTAGGGAAAGGGATAATTTTAGGGCTACTTACAATAGTGGGCCCACTGCCAAAACGAATGATGTTGAAGATAGCTTTGCTAGCTGCGGGCCTGCCGCATATAAAAGCTCTGGTACGCATACTTATTCCATACATTTAGAGTTATTTTCGATTGATTTATGTCTCAGATATGTTTGTGTGTGCATCTCAACCCAAAACCCCGGAAGCAGGCGCACCTTAAATTGAAAAGTAAATTAAAGTCATCAACATCAGATAACCCCTCGCCTTGTAAAAAACCGAGATATTTGGAATGATTGCAATATATATATGGAATTTCTTTGCGCCCTTATCACATTGCTGGAAAATGTATATAGACATTTCTCGTCTATATTTTTTCTAATTTCTGTTTCTTTCAGATCAAAAAGCAAAACGCGGGTAACGAAGCTCTGAGTCAGGAGATTACTGCTCAAGCTAACATTGAAGATCGGGTCCAACGTACCTTCAGCCATGCAGACTCTCAGGAGTCCCAAGGGGTGTTCAATCATAATGTTGTCAAGGCTTTATACACAAGCAGCTGTCTGATGGATGTGATTGGGATCTGGTCCAATGATGTAAATATTCAAGTTGGCCTTTGTGTTCTTCTCGCATTGTTTCAAAATTCTTTTAGTCTGCCAAGAAGTACGCCAAATGGAGAGCTACCTACATTAATAACTGTTTGAAGAATGGGAATTTGCCAGTCATAAATGAAACCAAGGATCTAGAGCAAGTAGCTGTACCAATCAGAAGTGAATTCAAGTATCCGGAGCAAATGCAGGTCGACTTCCAAGTTCCTGCCAGTGTCTCCACTTCTCTTGGGATGATCAACCGTCATCCTCTGTGCCATCAATGCTCGTTGACAATGGAGGAAACAGTGCCTCTTACCCTACTGTACCTTTGCCGTCTGCTATTGAGAGGGAGCCGTGTTAGTTTTTGTCTCTTGACTGTTTTTGGACTGTCTCTAATAGTTTTTTCAGTTTCTGACCTTACTTTGGATGAATTTGTGGAGGTCAGGAAGTTCACCAAATACGCAATGAGTGCTTTGGATTATGATGGCTCAAGGGCTGCCATAGAAAACCTTTGGAAACCTATTGCTGTTCTCCAAAGAAGATAAATTGCTGTTCTGTCATTTCTGCCGTTTTTGTCTGGGAATTTTGTCTAGAAAACCCCTAATGCGTCTGAATGTCTTGTCGCTGATTTGATGATAAATAATTCGATTGCACCGGTTAGGTGCGTGGCTGCCACACTTGTCTTCTGTTTCTTATTGTGATTTGAAAAATTGTTCTTTCCCTTACGGCTCGACAACGAATATCTGAACTCCTAAAGTGTGAGGAAGAACGAGGCAACATAAATTTTTTGTTTGCATGAAGTGAAACATAAGGTCCAGGCTGTGCCTGCACGTTCAAAATTGACAGTATGGAAATGACCTATTAATCTCTGTGATTTCTTCGCATGCGGCCAATCTGGTTCAGTTTGATAAGGCTATCCAAATACCCTTTGGGGTGATTTAGAATCAATGTAGATCCTGAAAATGAACACAGCTTCCAATACTCAATACGATTTTTTGACTAAGATCTTCTATATGGTGTTTTCATTACATTTTATCGTGGATTTAACAGCTCTTTTGTGAGCAACTGCCAAAAAGGTACCTTAAAGGGCAAAAAACTATTTCTGTAATTTATTACCACTCATAAGGAAAAGAAAATACTTGTTCTGTGGAAACACCAACAGAGTCCAAAGACAGGGGAACAGCAGTAAACATTTTGTGTACCTTATAAACTGGTTTCGCTCGAATGTCCCTGAAATTGCATTAAATTTTAAGAAATGTTTGTTTTATGATTCGAAACCGTTGAACGAACAAAGAATTGATCATCTATTTCGTGAGAAGTTTATTTCTAAATGTGATTCAATGTAAAAAGTTCACGTCCCAATCATGTGAGTGGTAATAATAAAAAGTTGACCACCTGGGCCCGTATTACAATAATCGTGGTAAATTACCACGATAAAAGCCATAGTAATTTACCATAGTATTTTATCAGTTTTTCTGCCTTGGTACGTATGATAAAAATTGTAAAATTTACCGTAATTTCCATTATAAATTGATTTTTGAATTTTTACCATGTATTCCATTACCATGGTAATTTACCACAGTTTTATAATATAATCAAACCTCAATTTAGTCAGGGGTCGCAAGTTTGGGGCCAGAACTTTAGGGCCAGCCCTGCATTATTTCAGAAAGGATACCAAAGCAAAGTTTATAAATAACAAAACATACGCACACCATAATTCACAACTTAATGGCAGATGTGGTGGTTTAAGATTTGGCAGTTATTTTTCCCCAAATGGGGTAGTAATGCCGTTAACTGCAACCACGTCGATCTCTATTTCTCTACCTTGCACATTTAAATTGACCAAAAATGATTTTTATCTTAAAATTCGAAATTTTTACCATGCTACTAAACTCGAGGTAAAAATTTTACCACGGTAAGAGTAAAATTTACCAATTTATATGGTAAAATACTATGATAAATTACCGTTGTAAGCCTGGTGACTTTGGTAATACGTACCATAGTAACCCATTTGCCGCAGTATTATATGCAGGCCCTGATAGTAAAGCAATTGGTTTGCCATTCTGAAGTAGTCGAAAAGATGTTCCAGTAGAAGCAATAGTCAATAGTTATGGAAGGTTCTTGGAGATTTGCCGACACTTGGGGAACCGAGTTCAACTTAGCTCAGCGATTGGAGTAGCGCCTAGCCTGGTCGTCAGTTCAATCCCCCAACAGGGTTTTCCAGTCGAGGACTCGACTTTTTTTCGAGTCGAGGGATCGACAACTCTAATCCCCAATGCTGATATGCACGTTTGTATTGTTTAGGTTTGGAATCTATGTTTTAAAGGGCACGTACATACCGTACTTTCTCGAATGAAGCCTCTCGAATACAGTCTCCTGCCCTTAAAATAATGAGATTTCTCTTTTCATTAGTAAGTTTTGTCTAAAAATTATGACTTTTTCCGTGTTTCTGCCCTTGTGCCCCAATCCATCCGATCAGAAATGGGAACTCAAACACTCAAATGGCCAGCACAGGCAAAACCTAGGTAGGGAATTTTAAACCTGGTTTAGCCCGAAAATCCATCATTTTTTACTGTTCTGTTTTTGACTCCACCACTCGTGTTTGCAAAATAAGTATGATCAGTGAATGAGTTCTAGAGCTGAAAAGTAGAGTTAAACTTCGATATAGTGTACCCTCGATCATAGTGACCGTGTTTCTAGAAATTTGGACCGTCTCCGCCTTACAAGTCTAATTCTTGATTGGTAATTTTTGATTTATAACCTGCTCCCTGAAATAAATCAAAATTGTCAAAGATCTTGTTAATTCTAAAAATGACCACTTTTTTGGATGACTCATTATTAGAGGGGGTGTGCCACCCCCAAAAAGCGAGGAGTACCATTTTTGAATTGGCGCCCGAATGGTAAACAGTTATTTTGATTTGTTTGAAACGCGTGTTTCGCGTGGATTCGTCAATATGCGCGTTTACTAATGTTCGCTTGTATTTTTTATGTTTTCAATCGAACTTTTAGGGTCGACTTACCTTAGGGATTTCTAGAAATTATGTGGTTACCTTGCAAAAGCATCAATTTAGAAAAAAAATCTATTGGAAAATACTGGTATTTTCCGATTATTTTTCTAAAATAATGTTTTTGCGAGAGAATTGGATAATTACCGAACCTCCCAAGAGTAAATCAATCCTAAAAATTCGATTGGAAGCACAAAAAACATAAGGGAGCGTGTAAACATGTATTCTGACGAATCTACGTAAAATACGTATTTCAAAATATGCTAAATAATTATTTAAAATTCAGGCGCCAATTCAAAAAGGGTACTCTGGCTTTTCTGCAGGTGACACACTCCTTTAATTTGGGGGCTTTTAGTGCCAAATGTTTTTGAGCGACTCATTTTAATCAAAGTTACCAACAACATGAGTCTAAAAAAGGCAATCGATCTCTATTTGTAGCAAGTATTCTCCACTTCCGTAAGCAATTAATCTGTCGTCTCAATCCATCCAGCCTACCTGTTCGCATGGTTCAGAGAGCAAACTCTCCCTGCCCTGCAACCAACCCACCTAAAACACATATACATATACCCGTTCAGAGGGGAGCCAGCCGCCCTGCCTCCATATTTAACCTTCCACCTTCTCACCACTAATGTTTTCTTACTCAAATGTCCTCCTTGGTGCTCCTTTTCTAATCCAAAACCAATCAATTCGTTTATTCAGATTACCGAAAATGTCGCAGAATGGCATTTTGTGTGGAAGGACCAGGTTTTTCTTGCTTGTCCTAGTTGTGCTCTGCCTGGCCATCAATTGGGCCAACATCTTGACCTTCAACTTTACCGTCGTAAGCTGTTTTTTTCAGGCTCTTATATACTTTTGTTGTACAGGGTGTTCAAACTTTTCCAGAAACATTTGTATTGATTATATCTTTTTGAATTCGCGCCCAAAATTCTTGACCGACTACTCATCCGGAAGCTCAGATTCTAGGATTTCGTTTAAAAAATATTTGAAAGATTCGTATAACTTGGAAAGTGATAATGCTGGTTTTATGAACATTAGAATTTAGTTAATTTCATTTTTCAGATGCCTTATTCGAATCAAGAAAAGCCAAATTCGTGTTCTGGATGAATGAAAGCAAAAACAGCTACACAACGTTCGTTCGTCGCGCGCGCCAAGAGCCACCAGAAGGGTTGGGGAGGAATGCAGCTGTGCCAGACTGCAACGTGGTCAATGGATGGATGGACCAATTCTTGGCAGGTGGCAGTGTTCAGCAGAAGCAAAAGGCGAAGACAAAGTTAGACTCATTTTTATTACCGTTTGCTTTGATTATTATTCGAGCATGCAATGCATAACTTCCGTCGACGCCTCCAACTTTGCCTGGAAAGAAACGGAAGAAGCGTGGAGACAACATAAAGAAGAATATTGTTACGCCATTGTTGAATAAATTCGTTGATTTTCAGTTAGGAAGGGGGTTTCTCCATCCAGGTTACACGAATCTATCAAATCTTTTTTTAACGAAATCCTAGACTCTGAGCTTCCGAATGAGTAGTGGGTCAAGAATTTTGGGCGAGAATTTAAAAAGATATGATTAAAGCAAATGTGCCCAGAAAATTTTGAACACCCTGTATTTTGGCGAATCTGTTGTTCACAAATCGTCTATCGGCTATTTCTGACTATTTCTTTTGGAAGCATTAGTGCAAATAACCCATACTCCGCCAACTTTTCTTAAGAGATGTTTACCAGCAGCAATATTCCAGATTTGCATGCTCCCCAAAGGAAATGCCAGCCTGCTAGCCATTGCCAATAGCTCCTCTGTCTCCGTCTCTGGGTCTGACCCCATTTCGGTGGTCAGAACGGCAGAATTTACGAACACAGAGAAGAGCCAAGCCATGGCGGTGGTTGCAGCAGGGGCTTTGGTAATTATTTCAAAGTTCTCTGTTTAACCTCGCTTGGTCACACTGGCAGCTTCAAATCCTATGAAGTCCTCAAGGCAAAATTAGTCTGGTTTCAGCCGCCTGTGTGACCACCAAGGACTAACCAAGCCTTTCGTTTGTTACAGGTGGCCAACATCCCCATTGTGACCCTGATCAACTGGTATGGTCCTCGATACCTGTTCACAGCTGTGGGGCTGTTCGGTGCCTTTGCCACAGCCCTAATCCCCTCAGCCATGAACCTGGGCTTCCACTGGTTCCTAGGGGCCAGAGTGCTCCAAGGCATTGCCTTTGCTGGAGACATGGCCACTTTTGGTCACTTTGTCACTTACTGGACATACCACAAACAGTATGCCTTTTTCACTGTGAGTTGGTCGTCCCAATGCTAAATTTGATGGTCTGGTTACGTTCGATGAGTTACAGGCAACCCTGTGTGTCTACGTCCAACTAGCTCCTGTGTTCACAAATCCCGTAAGTGGTAGGTATTTTGGTTTGGTAGAAGAGGGCTAGGCTCTCGTATCCCCCTCCCCAGGTGGCGTAAAATTTTTGTTGACATAAGAGCCAACTGACCTCATAATCGTGATTCTCGACCCCTGGATAGGCACGGAAACACTTTGGTTCCTAAAAATTCGGAAATTTTTCTTTTCGGTTTACCTTGGGGTCCAAGGAAAAAAAATCAAATAATGGCCAAAATTTTTTTTTGAATTGGCGTCAAATCAATTCATTGAAGCCCCCGTGTTTGAAGCCCCACAGGGGTGCGGGAGCTTGAATATTGAGATGCACGCACAAACCTACCTTAGAGATCAATTCAAGCAACATTCTTGATTAATAAGATGTATCTGTCGCATCACTGGTGCCGAAATAACATATTTTAAATAGAATATTCAGCAGCTCCTTTTGCTATCGAGGAAACAGGTAAACTGATTTGGCGCCAATTCAAAAAATAATTTTTTGACAATTTTTTGACTGGTCCCCCAAGGTAACCGAAAAAAAATTTAGCTACATCTTTTTAATCAAGAATGCTGCTTGGATTGATCTCCAAGGTGGAATTGTGCGTGCATCTCAATATTCAATCCCCCGTGTCCCCTGCGGGGGGTGAATTCATTTGGCGCCAATCCAAAAAAAAATTTTTTTCACCATTTTTTGATTTTTTGCCTTGGTCCCCCAAGGCAAACAAAATACTTTTTTTTGAATTTTTAGAAACCAAGGTGTTTCCGTGCCTATTCAGGGGTCAACAATCACAAATATGAGGTCGGCTGGCTCTTGTGTCGACAAAATTTTTAGCTGGCTATGCGGGGAGTTTTCGAGAGTCTTACTTAGGAGAGCTTTAACGCATACACCACTTATTGTACCTGCTTTGTTCTCTAGGCCTGCTGTGTGACTCCTCATGGGGTTGGCCAGGCGTCTACTACTTCCATGCCATCATCTCTGTGGTCCTCTTCACCACCTTCTTCTTATCCTACCGCAACGACCCCAACACACATCCGTTTGTAAACCAGCACGAGAAGAGCAAAATAGCCAGAGGTAGAGACGCCCTCGATGCCATGGCCCAGAGGAGTGTACCCTACAAGTGGGTGCTGGTCTGACTCTATCTATACTATATACTTGTATGTCTCCAGGGAGATCCTGTGCAGCTCCGCCGCCTGGGCAGTCTTCATTGGGGCTGTGGGCAACTTTGCTGGCATCAACCTGCTCTTCCAGTTTACACCCACCTACCTTAACAAAGTGGGTCATTTTGATGGATAAAGCTTATTATAGGGGTTAAGATGATTCTTTTCGGCATTTGCCTTGGATTTTTTCCTGTGTGTCTGCAATCGCGTCTAAGTATTGAGTCCTTGTGTAGAGAGGAAGGCAGGAAGAGAGAGAGAGCAAGAGAGAGACACACGACTAGTTTCAGCATTATTCTACACAGGACTGACTTGAACACATACCTTCAAGTTCTTATATACTAACACAGACAAGGAAGACGACTCATGTCGCTACGATACAACTAAGATTTCGAACACGACTCAACACTAAGGTCCTGTCCTGTATTGCCCTGGTGGCTTTCGGCTGTGGCCATAGGCGTAGCCAGGATTTCCTGACGGAGGGCCTGATAAGGAAAAAATTTGGCGGGATCCCCCCCGTTAAACTACTCTAAAGCTGAGGGGCTGGGAACCCAAGTAAGCAAAAAAAAATTGACAAGCGGTGAGACCAATTAAACTTTTCCCCAAAAATTTCTTAGGGATCAAACCTAAAAAATGGTTTCTTCTCCACTTGAAACGTCGACAGACAGTCAAAGTCGTTAATTTCACAAAGAATGGCCGTTTGAGAGAGGGTGGATGGCCATCAACATGTTTGATTGCTTCCTTTTTAGATCTAAAAAAGGAATATCAATAAAAAAAGAGGGGGCAATGATGGCTGGAAACAACCCATCTGAAACCTGTATAGCCAAAGTTCAACCAAATAGGAAGGGAGTGCAGCACCTGTTCAAAGATAACCTCCCTCGCCTATCCCATACCCCCTTTGATCTCTGAGCAGAAAAAGGTAGAAGACATTTTCCTTTTCCTGAAAACAATATCTTCTCTTTTCTTTGACTGTTCAACGTGTAGAATTCAGTCGGTGATGGATTCATGGAAATTTGGCGAACATGACCTAAAAAGAGAGTGTAGGTAGGATTGGAAATAGCGTGAACTTTGGAGTCGAATACACAGATAAACAATATGGAACAGAAAATTTAGTTAATTTACGGGATGAAGGGGATGATGGAACCGGGGTGAGAGTACTACAATCCAGCCGATCCAAATGTTTTTGCAAAGGCTAAAAAGAACAAATTTGGGGTGGCGGAACACCCAAAATGGTTGGGCATCTGATCAGTAAAAAGATTGCGAAAAAAAATTAGGAGTTGAGGTAAATCTTGTGTTCTTTGGCCTTGCATCTCCAATCGTGTAGAAGGGCGACGCTCAATTCGGCAAAAGGTCAATATCCTTGAGCGTTCCAATCCACATGGAAGACATCTGGGGTACATGTCAATACTGCCGCCCACCGATACTGCCGCTGTTATATAAAGGGGACAATACTGCCGCTCTTATATAAAAGGAATAATACTGCCGCAGTTATATGAAATGACTCATAGCGTGTAATTTAAGAATTATCAAATGTGCGCCCTTTTTTCATTCAGCTTTCTATAATCAATGTCAAACTGGGGTCATTTATTTTTAACAATTCCTCTTTAACGTTTATTCTTTTTAACAATTGC